>DWEC01003630.1:0-10444 GCA_018245735.1 Microceris miodesmiata
AAACTCACTCAAATAAAAGTACTCCGGCTAAGGCATTTAATGTTTTAATAATCCCCAAATACGGATTCTTGTTTTCATTATATCAAAACGGTAACGAGTAAGTAAAATATAACCAAAATATTATTAACCAGCGTATTATCTCAATATAATTAGTTTCGCTTCGGTTAAATTTTACTGCCATAATGGAATTAATTATGATATTACGATAAATCAGTATCAATGTGAATTTCTATCTATAAAATATTTAATAACGCACTCGTATTATAATTTATAATTAAAGCATTAAGCATAAAGCATTAAGCAATAAGCAGGAAATTAAAGCATTTTCTTTTTCAATAATTATTGTTCCTACTTACACACGAGTATATATGTTCACGCCAAGTTCCTTGCGGGGTTAGCAACAGTGAGTAATAATTAATAATTATTGTACAATATACTTCTCATTTATTTATTACTTATGAATCAATAGAAATTATATATTTATCAAGCAAACATGCGTTGTTGTACGTACAAACTTAATAAACTTATATACACAAACATTTAAAAAAAAATCCAAAAAGAATAATAAGAAAAAATTGTGGTGACACTGAAGGTATGTGTATCATAAAAAAAAAACCTAATGAAACATGGGTCTTCCGAATCAACCTGTGACCCGTTGTCTTCGTCAGGTCGCCGTTATACCTAGTGGAAGGGCGACTGATTTATTATTTATCGCCGGCTTCTCAGCGATTCAAAACTGATCATATTCGACTCCGTTATCTCTAAACATGAAATAATAAAGATTCGCCCTAAATAAATGAACACATATCTTAATAAACATTTTGACCATAAACTCCTACAATAAACCTTTTCGATTATGTCGTCAATGTTTAAAACCATGATCATTGCTACAAATGGTATAAATGTACCTATAATGTCAATGGAGGTAGAAACAGGTGTACATACGTTCAATATTAATTTTCGTACGATTGTACTCGTATATAATGACGCCGACCGTCGAATAGCATACGAAAATGAATTACATGAACTGCGTAATGAAAATAAAAGCCCTTTATGTAAAGCTTGAAAGTTTATTGAGTCTTTTTATTTCAGAGCTACGAGTGTGGTAACGTTCTGGTCGTATTGTATGCGATGGGAGAATGGTAACTTCAGACATTCGTTTAAGGTCGATAACAATAGGTAATTGGTGTTATACTTTTTATAAAGGGATATCTTTAACAGCTGCAGCTATTTTGCCGGACTAGTATTGTAATGTTGCGCAAACTGAATTCACTGCATCCCACTGAATCTCATTGAATTCCACTGAATCCCTGAATCCCATATTGAAACGAAACGAATCCCACTGAATCCAGAATTCCACTAGATCGACCGAAATCATTTTTGCTTAAGACCAACAGCAGTGCGCTGTTGAAGCCGATCAATAAGAAAAGCTAAATTTAAAGCAAACTGATTAGCCACCTCAGCGCACATTTTCTTCAGCGTTAACTCCACAGATACACTTACGTGTGAATTCCTCGATAAGACAGTTACCTAACTTTCATATATAATATTATTACGTGAAAGCGCGAAGGCAAGCGGATAAATGTGGAGCGGCCTTAATTACCTGCCGGGATCGGGGAGCACGATTCGAATAAATTGTATATTAGGTTACACAGGGACGTAATGTCGCCTAATTAATATTTTAAAACTGCTGCGGTGAGGTATCTAGATAGGTTTCTGCTGCCACCGAAAACATACGAGCTTCCATTGCGTGCTTAGTTGCAGCTATTGCTCACAAAACTTAAAAATTAAACAGAAAGAAGAATAGCTCGAAAGTAGCTTTTCTAGATGACGATCTTAATTAATGTAGAAGAGGCGAAAAAAGTTTGACATTTCTGTCGCCGGTATGATTCCTTAGTCCTGTCTACTTCTATGGGAAATCGCGTGACAATATGCGTGGTGAAATGAAGTTATTTGTGGAACGTTTTTATACACACTGCATACCGTTTCTCATAGACACAACATTCAAACACCAATTAATATTGTTCAAAGCATCACTGGACGTATAAATAATAACTTCACTTATATAACACATTATCAGACTTATTTTTGGATGCAATACAAGAAGTTGTAACCGTAATCTTGAGCCTATAGTTCTCGAAGAAGTACACAGAAGAGTTTAGTAATTCCCACGTTTCACCATGAAAATGGATAATGGATAAACGACTATGGAAAAGGTGGTGAGCCTAACACAGGCAGTTGTAGTCTCGATAATCCGTGTGCAACAGAAAACGCATGTACGTGTGAAATAATCCACCTTGTGTTTACAAGTATTAAATTTTACTTTCAAATTGCGCGGTTAGCGCTAGCGATCGACACTCGCTGAACACTTACATGGAAATTGAATTGTGGGAGCGTGCTTAGTGCCAATTCTTTTTAATTAAACCATTTCTCTCCTTTTGTATTTTACGAGCGGTGTATTAAATGTGTCCTGGGTTTAACACGCGTTCAATAAAATTGATTTATTGTTGTACTCGTTCATTTCACTCTAGAAAATAACGAACATTTCGTAGCTCTTTTTGGATTAGTATTAAACGACGTCTTACAGTCCACACATCTTAAAGCTCTACATAATATTATCTTAGGTGTGAGAGCTCTACCAATCCGAACTTGCCCAGGGTGGCAACCCAACCCTTAACCCTTACTCTGAGAGTAGACCCGTGTCCAAGAGTGAACTGATAAACTGTTTGACGATAATGTTTGTAATAATATTAAGTAAAACGGGTATGTATATAAAGATTTGTTTTGATGTTGACAAAGTAGGTATACTTAGTTCCCTTGATCAAAGGTTAATTTGTGTTCTCTAATTGAGTTCTGTGTTATTAATTCAATTCTGTTCCATTCGACAACAAGTCTTTGATAATTGAAACTAATGAAACATTAATGTACCTACGATTTCCCGAATGTCCCCAATAAGAACCGAATTAGTGAGATTCCGGGAACACCTCGCTTTAATTGCGTCGATACAAGGAAATCGGTACTTTATGACTGCCTCGTTGGTCGAGGGGTTGCAAGAGCGACTGCTGATCGGGAGGTCCTGGGTTCAAATCTGGGTCGGGTACTATTTGATTTTTGTAATTTAGAATTTCTAGTAGTAGTGTCTCGGAGTCTGCTTTATCTTTTCTCTTCTTCATTTGAGATTTCGCATTAAAATCGATAAATTAAAGTCAATGTGAATCTTTAATAGAGAATTATAACTACAATACACTAAATATGTAGGCGGTAAGTTTATTGGCAATAACCTCATCAACTATTCTGTGCTGGGACGGAAACGTAAGTGGTAAAGCGTGAAAGTATATTATACACTGTTTTGTCTATCCCCTCGGAGGAAACAGGCTTGATGTAACGTTTTTTTGTATTAATTACAACTAACTCGAATTACTTTATACACGCTTTTACTATATTGTACAATATGTGTGTATCATAGTACCTTTATCTACAATTAATAATAAAAATTAATTTCCTCCGATACACGCATACTTTTAGTTTCTGAGAATTTCATTGTATACGTAATTATACAATCTAGATTAAACCACCTTGAAATAAACCGAACTAAAAAAATAACCAAAACCGAATTCGAGAGAACAATACTTTTTTATACACCAATGGTCACAGCTAGCTTTGTTGTTATTCCCGTTAAGCAATCTTCATTAAACCTACCTAGCGACCAGAAAAAGCAATTCTGAGGAGCGAACATAACATCTAAGTGGGTTAGCAGAACAATTTCCCCGGCCATCTCAATTCATTAGTTACTGCTAGCAAGTTTAAGTCAGTTACAGTTTATATGTTGACTGTACGTGTTAGTTAGGGCCGAGTGTTTACGGAATTATTTACACAGTGAAAACAGACTGCCTGTTCTCAAAATCGCACAATAGAATCCAATATTCATAATTCAAAAATTTCCTGAGAATTGCTGACAAAATCACTTTCCATTTGTAACTTACATAGAAAACCAATAAACACACGAATAGTCGTCGATTTGTTCACAAACTAAACAGCTGATTCGTTTCATTAATAACGTATACAAGCTTTTCAGCGGTTTCAATTCATTTCTCCATTACAGTGATACAAAAGGGATACAGATACTATCAATCCGATTATCGTATTATATAAATTGAAATGTTAACGTTTTACCAATATAATCCTTTATTTTACACTCGATTTATCTACGTGTTTAATATAAATCTATATATTTTTAAACTGTAAATATGTGCCAATAATTATATTACATTATTTTAATTAATATATCGATTCATCTCTCCGAAGAGGCTTCTTTGATTGATTTTAACGTAAATTTCAGACTGGTTAGATATCCCTTGCAAAGGTATGAATTGCAAAATACAGATAACATTTCTTCTATTTTGTGTTTTAGTTCTTCATTCATTCAATCATTCAGTCACTTATTCATTTATTTATTCATTCTTCCTTCATTCACTGAACGAAACATATCTCTAGTCCGCTGCCCCAATCTGTAACTCCTAACAAAAAGGTAAATTGTCCATACAATTTAATATCTCAATTACAATGTACCAAATCGAGCGTTGTGGAATCAAAAAGCGCTGTACAAACACATATCCATTAGACCCAGATGGCCCCAAATATACGTTTCCAAATTAAGTCATAAGGCAACACTGTCGTATATAGCTATGGAGCTTAATTAAGGTACAAACTGTTTCGCTCAGTCGTAATGGCACGGGACAGGTGTCCGCTTCGAATAAAATCGGACCCTCGTCATGGCATTGTATTTGCATATGTTGCTGCTCGGATCTGATTTCGGGATTAACTTTATAGTGTACAGCATACAATCCTTGCTGCAAAACAGCAGTGTGCTGCTGTGTTCCGTAGTCCATGATTTAATGTACATAATTTTCTAAAGACAAATATCGCACAAAAAGCATCGTATACGGGAAATCTGGATTTTGAATTTGTTGTAAATTACACAAACATCTCTAGAAACGACTTCGTTGGTATTGTTATATATTCGAGTAACATTGTTATCTGTATAACAATGTCACTTGAACAACTCAAGAAGCTTTTGAAAATGATAAAAGTGTCACAAAATGGTACGTTAAATTTGTTTCTTGTTTATTTATATGTAAAGAGATTCCGCATCATTGTTTACTTTTAATGTTTATCTAAAATTCGTTTTATATTCATCGTCATCAGCACGTTTATCGTCCTGCAATTGAACAGGTCTTCTTTCAGTATCAGAAGGGTTCAGACTACAATTAGTGAATGTTACAAGATTTCCCAAGCCCCATCGAACATCTCCAACACTCCGTAGGTATGCAGATTTACTTTACTATTATTTCATGCAGATTTACTTCGATATTTTCCTTTAGCGCAATGTCAGATGATATTTCATCTTAGACACACCTGTATTGTCATGACTTCCATTATTTCCCACCATGGTATGCAGAAACTATATTTTCAGCAGCTAAGATACTACAAATTGTAATTATTATACAATCTTATCAAAATCTTTCATCATTATCAGCCTATTCCCGTCCACTGCTGGACATAGGCCTCTCCAATGGCCCGCCACTGAGCTCGATCTTCAACTCTTCGCATCCGACCACAGCCAGCCACTTTGCGTCATCACGTGCGTATATCAACACTCCACGTAGCTTTAGGGCGTCCTGCACTACGTTTTGCAAGTCGCGGTGTCCAAAATGTTTAATATTTATACATAATTGTTCTTTTGTAACACCTCAAGCGAAGAGGTACAAGGGCATACTAAATGTTTAATGGCATTCTTTACCAGTCGACACTTGTCGATAAAGTGAGCTTGGAATAGCCGAATAGGTGTTTATTTCTAATAATATTACATTATTTTACGTCACATTATTTCATTTACCATTATATTAGTAAACAAATAGATCTTGCAACATTTTCAAATGTCGTCAAGTTAAGGACCGTACATTGCCGGAAGAGAAATAAAACAAAGATTTATGTAATGTGATCTTTTATTACGTTGTTCAAGGACTCAGTGCACGTGAAGTGTACGTTTTCCGTAATTTCCCATTCGAAGGAGCCCGGAACCAGAGGCTCTTCAATACAGCTAAGTGGATGGAGCCTTTGATGAGATCCCCGATACCAAACCATCTTGAATTATCTAAAGGGCAAAGTGAATGGGAAGAGGACTTGGATTTGCTCGTTACATAAAATAATTTCGCTGTCTATTCTACTTTGTAATTATGCAAATACATGCTGAAGTGACCGTCTAGTAGCTTAGCATTTCGGCCTCACATTTCGAGGGTTTTTTTGGCTTTAAATCTTTGATATTCAATAGTAACTTTACACATTAATCGCGTTACTCATACTTAGGAACACAAAGAAAACAACTTAAAAACTGATTATACCTGAGAGGCCTTCACAATTTTCTTTAGCACGTCTGATCTTAGGCAACACCCCCCAGGGCATCCAGATGGTCAATAGTCTTAATCTTTTTCATTCTATGATGGTAGCCATACATAAAAATAGTAATAAAGCATACATACATATATCAAATTTTCGTAATTACTTGTCCTCATATCCGAATATTATTGTTACTTGTTATCCGGTATTATCCCTGTTAATTGAATTATAATTTATGTTAAGCGAAAATGTTTTATACAAAGTAAACATTCTTAGATAACAATTATCTGCTAAATGTTTAATCTCATCTAATTGTTATACAGCTGTACTGATATTTGTATAAGAATTATAAACCACTTACATAAGTGATGTTAATTCTCACTTTGCTGCAAAGCAGCTTTTTGGTCTGTTTGTACGGCATCCAGCTCACTTTGAGTCCTTTAGAGTATTGTTCACGTGATCGACCTCACGGGAATGGTCATAGCTAGGCATATTTGTATAATAATAATGACTGATAAAGGTTCGGTAAAATTCACCATTTATAATCAAATTAATCTGGAGAATATTAAATATTAAAGCATTACGCTTGTAATCTGGAGAATATTAAATACACCATTCGAAACACAGAAATGTTTGTCACAGTATATCCATAACGGTCAGCTATCCAGTGACTGACCAAGTCCGCCGTACTTTAATTTGACAGACCTTTTGTAATATGCCACGTCGTAAAGTCTATGAGGGTCTCGCAAAGAAACTATATACACTTAATACTATGGGCATCAGGTCAAATTTGATGTGGCCTCTAATAGCGGACATTGCGAATGATCTACTGAAATTGACCCTAACCCTTGGGCCCTCAACAACCCGAATAATGGCCGGCTTAATGTAGTGATAATTGATATTAGGAGTTCCATCCGGATACGTGGCATAAGTCCTCACAGCATTTTGATGGTTTACAAGATTAAACATTCCGTAAAGTTAAAACCTTAATAAAAAGATTAGAGACTTAAGAAAACAGCTAACTTTTCTTGTTCAATGCCTTCATAACTATTATCGACATCTTTTGCTTCACGTTTAATGTAATATTTGACCACTGCAAATAAATTAGCCATCTTTTAGACTTATACACATATCATATCAGTTCAATGAAACAACTAAGGGGTTAGTTCTCTGGCTCGCCGTAATGCTAAAAAGAAGTTTAGAATTAATTCAGCTCTGAAATAGATCACCAATTTATGTTGCCTTTGCCACGTAATTCGCGTGCCCCGCGCACGCGCAATGTCTTCCATTAAAAACGCTGTTTGTCAGTGATTAATGGATGTCAGGTATCAGATGTTGTTAATGTGAACTTCAAATTAAGTTCTGATCGATTCTCTCATAGTTCTCAGGTGTTTGCTTCGAAGAGATTTATCGAAATAATCCATATAAAAGATTTAAATTTACCTTCAAATGGAGTTCAATACAATTTTAATTTAATAATATTTGCGCTTTATGAAAACAACTTAATCACTATCGTTTTTTTTCGCTACAAAAACCTGAAATAACTGTGTACTTTGAAGATTCTAGAATTAGATGCACCGATTTTTTCTTTTTGAAATCAAGAAAGTTGATACAGGGTTAATTAAAAGTTAAATAATACCTAATTTTTTGTAAAGACTATCCATTTTATGAGCTTTTTAAGTCACGGAACACGATAGTGAATCGTTCATTGAAATTAAATAATTATTTAGCAGAATCATGCCTGTAATTACAAAAAAGGTAGGCAGACGAGTGTAGTATGGGGAATGATAAGCAATTTTTCAGAATCGTAATAAAACGTACAAGTAATTCTCGTAGTTTTAAGAGCTTAAATTTCATTATTAATTGAATTGTTAATGTATGCGTGGTTGCAATATAAATGTGCTACACTGTGTTTACAATGAAAGAGAATATTCTAAATGGAAACATGGAAAAAAACTCCATTTTGTAAGATAAGGATTATCAGTGTTAAGGATTACGTTATTTCTAAACTGTCCTTTTCTTCACAATCAGCTTTCTGGAGCTGAGTTAATTTCACCATTCCAAATTTAATAAGACGGGATTTTTCCGAAAATCTGGCTTGGACAATTTAGTTTTATCCTGGCTTTCTCTTCGTTTTGTATTTTCTAAAAATTCCGTTTCTAGATATGGGAATTTAAATGAAGATTAAGTTATTTATAACAAGTTTGTAAGTAAAATTATTAAAGGTAAACGTGAACGTATCATCACGCTTCTAATCCCCGAAGGGATATGCAAAGGGGTGTAGAACATGCCCGTTTCCAGTTGCGTTTACGTCTGACTGGGAACTAGCGTATTACATACGAGTACATCGGGCACAAATATTTACTCCGAGCCACTACTAAAGATTTTTACTAGAAAATCTAAGTCAGAAGAACTCAAAAGTAAGTTAAAGGCAAGTTAAAAACGATTTAGTGATAAATAGATGATTAATAAGATCCAAGTTTGTACAGGATGCCTAAGAATAATATAGAAAGTTCTCGATCATTGGTACGGATAATACTGAATTATGGACAGTAATAAATACTGATGGGATCGCAAATTAAATACACTTACTATATACACTACGAATAGTGGAGTTCCGGAAATATATTTATTTACACTTCATTGTTTTATACAAAAGACGGAGTAAAGCCTGTTGGTATTCACTGCTAATCATAATCCACCCTTAAGGGAAGGGACAATTTGCGTCACCTTAATAGTAGAAAAATAAAATTAATCAAATCTACATACCTTCAAAAATAAGTTCTATTAACACCTTTGATACAAATAAATATACCTAAATACTAAATAAATGTGTAACCAACACATCATTCAATATGAGAAAAATTAACACGACTCTGAATAGTAATTACGAACAAATTTCTGGAACATGGTTTCCAAATAGGCTTTTCTAATTGTATCCGACAAGCCTAGCATATAATGCACCTTAACATTAGGACTACATCCATACTAATAGTCATACGTCATTGTAAAAGGTTTAAATATTGTAGAGGAGGTGGTCAATAATGCTTCCATAGGCACTAATTTTATATTCGTTACAAAATAATTGTAGGAATGAATGCGAACCGACAATAAAAGTATGAAATGGATACGTATAAAGCCGCTAACGTCGCCGTCGAAGGTTTAATAAAATAAACAACTATGCCTTTATAAATATTTCAGGTACATAATAAACTTCATAGTAATCTTTGATTAAATGTGAGATATGGTATTTTACGTTTAGTGAACACTAAATAGGCCGCAATGACGCATTTACTTGGCATTGTTTTAAAGTATAAATACTTGTAACTTTTAGTGGTACCTCGAGCGAAATATAACTTGATATATAACCTTACCATACCTCTAAGAAACTCGAATGTTTTGTTGAAAGAGAGAGAGATATAAGCATTAGTTTGTTGCGCGACTGGACCATTAGATTTGGACATTTTTGCATAATAGTGTGTCTACACTTGTGTGTAATGAAAGCAGGGAACAGTTCTAAGCTTTCAAGCCAAGGTCAAGTAGTTTTAAAAATCTTTTCTGCGGGAAAACCGTGCTAAGTTATGTTTTATTTAATGAATTCGCTGTCTGTTAAAAGTATTTTAAAATTTATCTTACCTGATTTTGACAAAAATATGTATATATAATAGACATAAAATAATATACCTACATTAAAATTACATAGCAATTATGTTTCTGAGGAAAACACCGTTTTCTGTTTCAAGAATTTCATTATAGGAATCACTGTACTATTTATTCTTAATATGACAATAAAGTTAAATTCATGATTTGCTACCCTAGAATCTTTATCGTTCTTTTAGCCATAAGTTAAATAAAAAAAATCTATGAAAAATAAATTGTGCTTGCACATCTGTTACAAAGAGTTATCAATAAAAAATAATCATTTTATCTTAAGTTTTTTGCAAACTTTTTTTTGTATCTAAATAAATGGCCGAAACGTCGTGTTTGGGCCCTCGTAAAAATACCAGCGATTGATTAATATCCGTCGTTAATTTGCGAGAAAGCCTTC
>DWEC01003631.1:0-10444 GCA_018245735.1 Microceris miodesmiata
AATTCACCCTCATAAATACTGATGACTTAGAACTGACGATTCAAAACTCTAGCCCTCTTTAATTCTGCAAAGACATTTTGTATATATTTTTGTGTCTAGTATGTATTGATACGTGGAGATTAATCAAATAAGTGCAAGATTTTCAATCCCATGATTCTGAATCACATGATAACGGTGATTCCATTTGAATACTAATATTTAAAAGTTCCTTGATAAATTACTTTTAAATCTGTTTGGAACATTGGTCACAGTAAATGACGAATACGTTTCCAGGTTCGATTTCCGATCAATTAGATATGTAAATGAAATTAGGTAATTTGTGGGTGTCTGCATTTGTTTTTGCGTGTACCGTCGCCTTCTGATAACAATTATTTTACGGTAGACCTTTAGTTATAAATCTAATATTATTATTTTTTTATTTATACATAAGACTACTTTTTCCATATCCAAAATATGTCTATATTTTGTAAATGGAGAGAGCACATTATAAAATGACTTTATTATCTACAACTATTACCGTTACGGTTAGGTTTACATACAAGCTCAAGTACAAAAGCTACCCATGTAGAGTTCATGGTGTTTGAACAAAATTATTAATCGTAGAGTCATATTTTGTTATAGAAGAAAATAGGTGGAGAATCCTCTCAATATAAAATGAAGACTCTCGTACTCTCGGATCTAAAAGCGTAAACCTCTTATAGTTTGGCTCTCTCTGCTTCGACGTCAATTACTTTAAACTACTATCTCATTGGAACGTGCACAAAACAGAATTGAAATATAACAATAAAAAGAGAGACACAGCATAAGCTGTGATCTAAATTGATTTCGTGGTGGCGAGAGAACTAATAATAGTAATACCTAATACTGGACCTGTGACTAACTTGTAAAGTTATTCAAAATTAAAATCTTGAGCAGCTGCGGCTTCCATAAACAAAGTTTTGTTTGAAACCTGTGTACAGGATGTAGTGGACAAACAAGCGCAAAGTCCTCTTACGTCTCTAAAGGGGACACTGTGACCTCTCGAACCTCTAAGAGTTAACGTCTCACACTTTGATCTTAAGTGCACCGAGCTGTAATATTGTGAACTTCGTTTGACCACTAGCACACGAAAATAGATTTTATGTTTAAAATACTTAAAGTACAATTTGGAAATATTAGTGATTATCTATTATTCAATGCTTAGTCACTTACTATTAGACAGAAGAATGTCACTTATTAACCTATACTGGTCTAGAACTTTCGTTAAAATGAGTCTTATAACAAAATCATTCAAGAATTCTTAGTATTTATCAGTCAATCAGTATAGGAGTTAATATTAGTTACCACTCATATCGTATTAGCCACTAAAACTCTCATAAAACTTTATAATATTATTGAGTAAAATGAAAATATATCAACTTTTTCCCGAACATGCTGACAATGTATCTTTTATCTAGTGTAACTTATATTTCCAAGAGTTCGCCATGAATATCAACACAACAGCGGGATACACTCGAAAGTTTGAGCTAAAGCTTGTACATCGTAACTTGCTATATGTAACTTTAAGGTATAAACATAGGTATAGGTAGGTATAAGTTATAAGTACTTATAGATTTTAAGTGTAGAAAAACCACACTTGACAGAACTTCCTATATGTAGCTTTAATGTATATTAAGTACCGAACAATCAGCCTCGAAACTTTTATTTCCAAAAACGTTTTATTAACACTTTTTACGACAGCTCCCTTATGGGGTAGCCAAAGATCGACGTTCAAACCTTTATTTTCGTACTAAGTTGATGTACTTTTTCCAATACAATTTTGCTAAGTTTAGGTAATTTATTTGCTGTTTCAAATATATTGTTTTATTGGAAACAGCGAAATAAAATAATGTTTATCTTGTGTGTTTACTAATGTCATATGCTATCCACTGTAACATAATATTCTTGTTGGCAAATTGATTAGTACTACGGACTATTTAAGTTGAATTTCATATTATTATAATACATATCCAAGATGAAACTGCGCACTGAACTTATTACTAACTTCTCAAAGATCACATTGAATTGCGAAGTTCTATCTCTAAAGGACACCTATATGTCTTTAATAATAATATGAATTTATTTCTCTACAGGTCTCTGCTATCCATTTATAGAGCTATACCAAGCCTGTAAACAGTTATGATATTAAATTGTGCTTTGCAAACCGGAGTGATATAACTTCGAGAAGTTTAAACTCTGTTGAAGTTGGAGCTTCGGTAGAAATTATGTTCTACAGAAACTATATATATAGGATACAATATTATTTAACTGCGTTTAGATTTTTTATTAGTCCACAGTGAACTTTTTAGCGAGTGGCAAATGTTGCATAGTAAGCAACATTGAATAATTCAGTTTCACAAAAGGATTAATAATGTTGATGGTGGATATACATAAATTGGAAAAAACAACAAATATATCTTAATATATCTTATAGGCAAAAATGAATAGGCTTTTACTGGGTTTGCGTGGTCTGATATCAAGATTGGCCTAAAAAGAATATGTATTATGGTTACCATGTAGGTAGCTGATAAACGACGTATATACGTTAACATACAACTTATATAAATACTTTTTACGTGCAGGCACCGCACGAACACTTATAGCCATCACAAATATTTTTCATAGGTGGAATCGATCCCCGAATGCCTAGACATGAAATGCTACTCATTGTATGAAATGGATAATTAATTCTCTAACATATTCATAATGAATATCTAACATGATTAAATATTCATCTTACTGAATAGGTCACCAATGGACAGATCTATATACCTCTACATATAAATAAAATTGAAGTGTCTGTTTGTACTTTGTATTATCAAAATAATTTTTTGATGTGAAAGTATAAATCATACATAATATAATATAATAACAAAAACATGTTGTAACTGTCTGTTTGTTCCGGGTAATCTCTTAAACGCTTGAACTGATTTCGATGAGACTTTAGATAGCTAATGTTATGAGTAGTAACGGAGTTAACGCTAAGTTAAGGGTACAGCTGGTTTGAATGTACTAAAACAGTAAATATCCACACACTTATAATAATTGTATCTGTGTCCAATATAAAACAGAACGGAAATCATATAACATATTGAGTGCGAATGGGTTGCGTTGAGTAATTACTGATTCACAGCCAAAATACAGAAGAAAATTACTACGTTATTTCATCTCTGTAGTCTGTATCTCTTTCTCTACATGCAAACATCATGTTTAGTGAGTCATGTGAGGCAGAGGATTTGCGCAGGCCGTATCAATCTAGGCAGCGCTTTTACAATACATTATTATTGCATCAGTAAAATGAGATACGCTAATTACATTT
This sequence comes from Microceris miodesmiata, assembly GCA_018245735.1. NCBI lineage: Eukaryota > Metazoa > Arthropoda > Insecta > Lepidoptera > Hesperiidae > Microceris > Microceris miodesmiata. Next base: position 3,338 of record DWEC01003631.1, read on the forward strand.
TATAGACGTTACCAAAAGATTAAAATTTTCTTTTTTACAGGTGATTACTCATTGGACATCAGAGACGTCACGTTAGACGATGACGCCAAGTATCAGTGCCAAGTCAGCTCTGGTGCGAAAGGTATGTATTTGTCAAATTAGAAAACACATCGGTCATTCTATTCCGAAGCACACGTGTATGAATTAATTCACCTTTCAATTATGGGTACAAACTGGTTACATGCAATCTCTTGGTAAGGTTATCGGTGGGTGTTTGTAGTAAATAAATAATTTTCAAATCTCGGTTCCACAGCGTAGCATGGTTCTATTTAAAGTTTCAAGCGAGTTAAAATGAGAAAATATAGTTGGATTGTCTGGACCGCTCATTTCAAACTTATTTTAACATAGTTTTCTATTATTAATCATCATCGACATTATCATCATCGTTAGCCTGTCACGTTCCACTGCAGGACATAAGTCTTTCCCAAGGTATGCCACAACACTCGATCCTCCGCAGAACTCATTGAGCATTACCACCTGCCTTCAGAAGGTCGTTGGTCCAAGGGAACGGGGGACGCCCTACGGAAAATTATTTATTGCTATAATTCTGTAATATTGTACAAGATGGTGATAAAGTATACACATCCTCGTTTTGTGCTAGACGCTGTTTTTATTTTAAAATATCAAAATGTGACAATAATAGCAGCTCATCTAAAAAAGCTTAACGTCACTCACTGTTATTACTAAATATTTGAGTCGCTAATGTGTTGTAGGTTTCACGTATTGTGTTTTTATCGTTTTTTATTGATCTTGTTTTAGGTTTAAACCACCAGTAATCGCTCTATTTGTGATGTCACACACAAATGTAGCATGTCAATCAAGACTTTATTATAGGAATTAACAATCATAACTTAATATTACGTTATTCCAGGAATAAAGTCACATTGGCTATGAAAGATTTGAACAGTATAAACAATTTGTAATGTTATGCCCCCTGACAAAACAGGACTTAATTTAGCAGAAAATAATTTTTCAGCTAAGCAAATTACTTTATCAGATAAAATAATCCGATCGTTCGTAAATTTTGCTTTGAACCGTTTAGACTCTCGCCTTACGCAAGTAACTATTGTTTTCATTCTTCAGCCGAGACTGGCGGAATTGTGTTTGCTTTTAATAAATTGAAAATCTCACTGCGCATTTATTTTTGCCCGAACCATATTCTTTTTTCTTTTCTTTTGTGTTGATTTTTTTGGCATCCCCATTACCAATGAAAGTATCTCTTAGTGCTACGTAATTCGATTTTAATATCTATTTCATTCTCCTTTTGACCTTCATCTCATTTATTGGTGTATTCAGTGATATTAAATTTGTTTGTATTTTAAGCTAATTTATTTAAATTGTTCCCAATTTTATCGCTTCCTTTCGCGTTTTGATCAAGTTCAAAGCTTTGAGATAAGGTACCTAATTCGTTTGCGCATCCTTTTATTGAATATAAGGACGGTAACAGGATACAAGAATGGATTTCAAAAGGGTCCTTATCCTTTTAACATAAAAATAAATTTATGTCTGTTATTTTAGGGTCTCCTTAATTTTATAGGAATCTTATTTATAGGTGCGAATATATTTATTATACATGTAATAAATTGAGTTATATTGCCCAATGAATTGCTGCTCATGAATTTGTAGATAACGACTTTCTAAATGGGAGTGTTGACAATAATGTCGTGTATCTTGTTCACCGCAATTGTATTGTCCATGATTAGCATAAGACGTTTATGAGAATTTATAATAAGGCTTCTCAAGTGGAGGACTTCGATCCTTTGAGTATCAAGTGGATCTTCTATTCAAATGCTAACGAAAAGGCCCATGGAATTAATTTACGGAGGCCTTTTGTCGTCCTTACCTTTTGATAAATTCCCGTTGCTTGTCGTCTTTGTATTTAGGCTTACTCGTTTGGAGTAACTAAGTAATTGATATTACAGAACAAGTATTAAATAAATGCAATATTGTTAAATCGGATAATTCCTAGTGTTCAATTATTATCCAAAATTATTTTATCAATAATTTTTAATTAATTCTCAAGTAATTAACAATGGGTTTTTCCCACATTCAAGATTTTATGGATTTAGTTATAGTTTAAGTAAATACCTAATTATTTCGAAAGCTTTTTTAACATACAGAAATTAATTGCAGAATGTCAACGTATCATTAATTAGCGATGTAACTTTTGGAAATTGAATTCTTAAAATTTGTATTCGTAATACGTTAGTTTCTTTTATTTCCTTTAGTAGTAGAGCCGAAAAACTGTAATTTATGGCAACATTGCTTAAATTAAGGTTATGATTCAGCTCGTTCAGAGAAAAAAATAGGAGAGATGATTTTCGTATTTCTTTTAATTGGACGTATTGCTATTTCCCCATCGTTAATATGTGGAGTAGATCGATTCCAGAGATTTATATAGAAAATTCGATCAAAGCTTAATGATAACATCCGTGAGCGTAGTTCGAAAACTAATTGGATGATTCCGTTTTCGGCCAGCTTTTGTTCATATACGATCTCTTTTTAATGCCATAAACTAAATACGATTTTGGAAAAATACTGCCAAGCTTAAAGCTGTTTGCATTTTGTAATTTTTTTATACTTGATTAGAATTGCAACAACTTGTGTGTCTGTTGTAGCAAATATCGCCCGCATGGAAGTTTATTGTTCTTTCTTTCTGAAGTTATAGGTAATTCAAATTCAAAGTCAAACTCAAATTCAAATTCTTGTCATTCTTGTTAATTTGCCGTCTTGTAATATTTTATTTTGGTCACATTAAGCGTTCTACTCTCAACTACTACAACCATTGTAGCTTATGATCTAACAAGGAACATGATAAATCTTTAAATCAGTCAATTTATTCTTTTAAATCATCATCATCTACCTACATCATCTGCCTACTCCCTTCCATTACTGGACATAGGCCTTTCCAATACCATGCTATTGAGATCGATCTTCAGCTCTTTGCGTCAAACCACTGCTAGCCACTTTACGAATATCGTCACTCCATCTAGCTGGAAGGTGTCCTACGTTACGTTTGCCAATTCGCGGTCTCCACTCCAGAATACGTCTGCTCCAGCAACTATCGGTTCTGCGACAGATGTGATCAACCCGCTGCCACTTCAGCTTGCTAATCCTTTGGGCTATGTCGATAAATTTAGTTCTCTGTCAGATTTCCACATTTCTGATGCGATCCTTCAGAGAGACGCCAAGCATAGCCTTCTCCATAGATCGCTGAGCGACCTTAAATTGGTGAACCAGTCGCACCGTCGGTGTCTACGTCTCGGCCTCGTAGGTCATGACAGGTAAGACGCACTCATTAAAGACTTTTGTCATTAGGTTTTGTGGTATAGGTGATGAAAAGGCTTAAAGAAGTTTCCTATATGCCGCCCAGCCAAATATATTACAAATATAAAATTACTCATAACACAATGTTGTTTGCTGGATAATCTTATTACTATTGCTATTTCCAAAACCTTATTCATAATAAGTTTCCTACACCTATTTACCTCTTTATTAAATGTAGAGTTTAAAACAAGATAATTTTCATTAAAAATATTTAAATAAAAAATTAAACATTACCATAATTTTGATAAAAGCTCGTAACGCGCAAAGAGGGAGTAGAAAAAATAAACCCAGGTTTTTCATTATTTAGACCCGAAACCGACCTGACATTAAAAAGCTTTTAAAAAAATGTATCCGTTAGTTCACATTAAAAAAATCAGAGCATGGTTGTAACAATGTTTTGGGTTTTGATTATTTTTTTATTATAGTGAATTAAGCCTTTGGCGGTAATTAGGGTAATTGTTATTTAATAATTGTTATTTATCTGCGATTATGATGTCAGTATTTGATAATTATTGTGAGATGAAAGGTCAATTCTTAGACAGAGAAAAGTGGTCTATTAAATAGAAACCGCTTAATCGTTATTATGTCACCTAGGGACATTGTGTTAAGTAGAGAGATAAGATCACAGGGTCTAAGCCAAGGATGTTACAGAGTTGAATATTTATTTATAATATAATTAATCTAAGCTGGTTTAACGGTAAAAATTTACGCTAGAATTATTCTGTAAGTAAAATATTAATTGCAGCAGCAATTTATATCAAAGAAATAATTATTATGTTAAAAAAAAAAAACAAAAATATTATGTAATAAATATAAATTTTATATGACTAGTAAATAGAATTTAACTAATGTGCACAAAGCACTTGGTTTTTTCGGACTTACATATTAAGATAATATAATCGATACTTATGAGTTTCGCAAAACAAATGAACACAGAAGATATATTTAAGCGACTATTGTCTTTTGTGTAACATACATAAAAGATAAAGCGAGAAGTGTGACAGTTAAGAATAGCTCAGTATATTCTTCTCTCAAGTTTCACCAAAGAATTTTCTTTCCACTAACACATTAGCCTGAAAAATTACGCGAGATAAAAGATTTACATAGACATAATGTAAATGGAACAATGTTTTATCAGTACAACGGACAACTGGCTTGCGGCGAAATTGTACAACTTTGCACTATTTAACTTGCAAACTTAGTTGGGAGTCTGTTTCAAGCGAACTATCTGAAGGTCTCTCATTGTCTTTGGCTTGGACCATTAAATCAGAGCCCCAGTTTGTACTGCGACCACTGCTCCGCCAAACTTTTGGCTTATTACTTGCTGGGTTCTAAGGTTTGCTGGTTTAGGATCTTTGTTGTATAATAGGGTTCTTTTCTTTAAAAACCCGGGTAATAATTCCTTTCAGTGTTCAACGTTCACCCGTATTCAACGTTTACGTTTGAGTAGGGGTGGTGAACTTTATAAAATGTAAGCTTTTACCTAATATTAACATATAGACATTTGATGGTATTTTTTTAGTAATTTGGAACAAGTATTTTGAATTTTTGATAATACGATACAGTAACAGAATTAATTTAAAACATTTAGCTGTGCGTATTATGATTTTTGCTAATTTTATGTCCCTTTTTTCTTGTTTACATATTAACGGTTGAAGGGCAATGTATTTAATAGCAAAAACACAAATGTTTGTTTGTACAAACGTACAACCTGATCTCTTAGTTCCGAGTTAGTAGCAGATTGCAAACAATTTGCATAGCTAAGCAACTGCACTTGCGATGAACACTTGGTGAATGTGTTCTAGAATGTTCATTAGTGTTTTTGGAAAATGTGTTAAGACGTTCTAGCTGTTATCGTTTGATAAAAATGTCCAATCTTCTTTGAAAATATGTAGAACTAAGCTGTGGGACTTTTAATTTTTTTTATTTACTAATTAGTAGCAATTAAGGTGAGGGTCAAAGAAAAATTGAAGTCTGTAGAGAAGGGCTTTGTTGAAAGTCACGTTTTTGATACAAAATATGTAGATCATCAGAAAGATAGAAAATATTAATAACATAAAATTGTTGAAATCGTAAATAAATATAATAATATTTAATATTTAATACAACGTTTCGAGCTAATACGAAATAATAAAGGCTTATTTTATTTTACTTATTTATTAATAGTAGGTAAAAGAATTAAAGCTATTTCCTTTCCAAGAACATGACGTCATCTTATATTATGCGTCCAATCTATTCCCAAGGAATTATACATACAATCCTAAATTGCTAATAATGCTACTTGAAATCGCTCTTAAATCCCAGCGTCTTTCAGCCCACAGCCACTTTAGAATCAAAATAGCATCATAAGATGCTTATCAGCACAGGTAGGCGCAGCGATAGTCTATGCGAAACCCGAACCTCTTAGGATAAAACAATTATAATAAAATATAAGCTTACATCATACTTTGTTTCCATGAAGGGAGATTGGGTTCTTTTTATAGTCGTATTTCGTCGATTGGGTTTTATAAGAATTATTTTTTTGCTGGAAATCATTCAGCATAATTTTTATTACCATTGAACCTTTTTCATGTTCACCAGCCCCATTCATCTCAATCGCAATGCCTATCACTAAGGCTGAAGAAAACCCACTTTTTAGAGGCACTATCAAAAAAACTAAAAGCATTGTATATCAAAAGTTAAATACTAATTATACAAAAGACAATGTTGCCGTGTAGCAGAAGTAACTCAAATGAATTTTACGTGTAATATTACAGTTAGAGGTACATTTTATCTATATTTGGTAGTACAATTTACGAACATTGGAACAAGTGATAAATTATTAACTTCGTTAAAAGTCCATTAAAACTCGCCGCTAAATCTAAAAGGGAAACCGAACAACTAGTTCCCAATTCTAAACACAATAATCTAGTTCCACCGCATATGTGCGAAAGCTCGCAATATGGTGCCATTTCTAACAAAATATAACTTGCGAATGAAATATCCGAACGAATATTGTTAATGTTTTTGTTGATATAAAAGACATGTCGCTCACATGAGGTTAAGAGAATTCTATATTTAATACATACATTGTAATTGTAATTATATATGGTAGAATGTAGGCGCTTGATAGCAGTTATCAGGCAATTATAATTATTCAATTAATATTTGGACTTCTAAGACATCCCAGCTCAAAAGCGTGCTTCCAGTTAACAGTAATAATTAATAACAATAATTTACAGTAACACATCTAAGACTAATTTTAAGTGGAATCTGTACCGCAATGACTATTCGCACCGCATGTACTGCATGCCCATTTTCATTATACATTTATAACAATGCGTCTTGTTGTGTTTGCTGCCGTTTCATAATAACATTTACATAATAAGGATGTACGTCACATGTTACCCAGACATTTGGATACATAATGACTCAGAGAACTGTGCTGAGTTCTCTCAATTCCCGTTGATTGCGACGATCAATTTACACTATATATGACATGACTGTAAAGTCGCTTATGTGGAAACTTGTACCATTCGACCATTATTTGTTTGCTCAAGTCTCAACTAATTTAGGGTCGGTGTGTATCTCTTATAATCGTGCTTATTTGTCATCTGAACATTCATCTTCTTATTTATTCGTATGCTCTTTTTACCAAGTTGACCGTCTTATTCAACCAAACTTAGATTATCTAACAGTTGGATATTAGTGTCATTTTATAGACATAATATTTGCTGTATATACAGTAGACATGAGTAGCTT
>DWEC01003632.1:0-10443 GCA_018245735.1 Microceris miodesmiata
GCCCGACTAGTTTCGGACCTGTACGAGGTCCTTCCTCATGAGCTCCCGACGCTTGCAGCGAGTTCGCGGCGGAGACTCTATATCTATCTTATCAGATTTTCCGGTTCGAAAGCATCAATGTCAATGGTAAAATTGACATTTTAGTAAACTGAATTAATTAAATGATATCAAATAATTAAATGTGAAGAAAAAACAAAAAAAGTTACAATAATAAATATGTTATACGTCCCTTGTAACCTTGTAATTGAGGGTGAGCCTATTGAGGATACCGGGCACGAACCCAGATTCGTAGATACATTTTATTATAGGCCTCCGGACTCTGGTGTCCGGTTTACTGCTGGAAATATAAGTTTAAAAAAATCTTAGTAATAATTTGTTTGACACGGGGGTCTAACCCAGGACGTTATTCTCATCAATCCCGCCTGCAATCATCAGACCAGCAAGGCAGTCATGCAATCGATTTAGGTAAAAGCCCGGCCGTCTCCTAGACATTATCCTGTCCGTCGACATGGCAAAAAATAACAGAAGTTTCAAAATACAAACATTAATAATAATAATAAGAATGTTAAAACTAATTGGCCAAGTAGGTGGCTTGCAATTATTTGAAGACGCCTCATCGAGGACGTACCTAGTATTTTGCAAATAGATAGTAGTTGAACTTTGACCGTTCGTATGTGAGGCCCACGGTACTGTAAGCGCATAACGCCACTCCACGGGGCTCATATTGACGGTTTTATTTACCTCTTTACTCGTTTCGCCCATTCTTGTTCGATTACAATATTACCTTGGTGTTCGAGGATAGAAAGATTACACGAGAGCTTGATCATTATGGAATAGCCGAGACATTTGCCAGTCGTTAATTACTTTATAAAATATACACGGCCGACGGCTCTATACGTAGACGTAGAAAATATTATGAAATATGCAAATCTCTAGGACATTAGTGGAAATTTTATTTTATTGTTGTTAAGTGCGTTACTTAGTAAATGATACTTCATTGTTATAAAAATACTCTTAACTTACAGAAAGTCCTAAAACAATGCCAATGTAAATAGGCCACACTGTTAATGATACAACAATATGTGAATTTTACAAGTGGTATTGGCTGAAGGTAGAATTTTAACATCCTTGCAGCACTGATGCTATTACAGATTACAATCCACCTGTTAAGTGAAGCAAAGCCACTTATACTCTATTTTAGGAGAGCTGGTCTCGAGTGTCAGTACTTCGTTATTTCCGTGTTAAGAAAAGCAATGCACCTGGTTATTCTTATCGTCAGAGCTTCGGAGCTGTTAAAATCTAATCATGGATTAACCTGTTGGTCCGTAACTATGCAGCGACACATTAGAGAAATATGATAAGACATGTTGTAATCACTTCCGGGCTTTAGAGAGAGACAGCAGGGTGACAATAAAAGGGTTCAAAATTTATAATAAGCTTGTGAATTACATTATTAAATAAATTATACTAAGCAACATGTTTCTTTTTACACGTGTTGTGTGCGACAGGCCGCATAATATTGACACGATCAATTCACGGTGGAATGCCATCTACGCTATTACGATTATCTGTAACAGACGTTACTGACCGTAACTTTATACAAGGTGTTTCGTATACAGTACAGTAAATGAGATTCGTCTGTGCTTAAACTAAATCTCGAATGTTCTTTGAGACAACACAAAGCAGTCCTCATTGTGGGCTGCGCCAGCTTACATTAGACGTTTAAAAACATTATGCATAGGTACGTCTATCACATTGACATTTCGGGAACATAATGCCGTTGCAATGTTTGATGTTTAGCTCATAGCCATACCAAATCGGTATTGTCTTATATGGCACGTAAGTTTCAATAAAACAAAGAAATAATGCGTGCTGCGTACTTCAATTATGAGTGCACATATTTATTAATCAATTTCATTCATAAATACTTACTGGTTAAGGTTTTAGAAAATTCTTTATTTAAACATATGTTTTAGCAAATATTTTTAAACATCGTAATATATGTATATTCAATATATGTGTAACAGGCCTATGTGCCTGTTTAAATTTCTTTAAACTGATATCAATCACATATAAATTAAAATACTCTTATTAAGGCTTAACGGAGATGTGGTACCATTAGGATACACAGCGCCGCTCAAACAATAAAAAGAATGTAACATTCTTTTGCTTTTGTCTATTGTATTCAAATGTCAATTAAACGTTGACCCTTGGAAACCATATGAGCACATGAGTGAGTAAGCTGGCCCACGATTTTGACGAATTTATTGAGTCGCGGCGAATGTCGCAAGAGCACCCAGCGGTGGTAGGCGGCGCGCAGAGCATCCGTATATATACCGATATAGCACTCTAAGACCAACATTGTCTACCGCCGTCACCGACATTTTAATATCAACATGAAAGTCATAGTAAGTGCAGTGACAGTGCCTTGTCTGCCTCCCGAGTGGTTTGCTCCTTGACGCGGGGAATGGATTTGTGTTAAGAAAATACTTTTAGAACGTGTCCTCGTTATTATTGTTATTATTGTTCTGAACAACTCGCTAGTTAAAGTTATGACGAGCCCGAATCCTCTCCGAATTTTGTAATCACTCAATTCAGTGTATTAAGCTGTACTTCAATGGTCAATAAGCCTCGAAAGTAGTTTTAGTAGTCTAGAAGCTTGAGTTTAGTCGTACATAATTATATATGTATATGTATGTAATGAATTATTTATTTTCAGATTGCTTTAAGCCTCTTGGCTGTCGCCCTCGCCGCTCCCCAAGCACCTACGGAACCGATCCCGATTATTCGTCAACAATCCGACATCAATCCTGATGGTTCCTACCAGTGGTCTTACGAGACTGGAAACGGTATCGCCGCGGACGAATCAGGGTCTCTGAAGAACATCGGAGCTGAGGAGCCTGCACTTCAAGTGCAAGGTCAGTTCCAGTACCAAAGCGAGGAAGGTCCTATCCAGCTGCGATACATCGCCAACGAGAACGGATTCCAACCCGAGGGTGCGCATCTGCCCACGTCGCCGCCCATCCCCGCCGACATCCAGCGAGCCCTGGACTACCTGGCCACGGCCCCTCCTCCAGCTCAGAGGCGTTAACTATAACTTGATGTAAGCTCCGTACACGTCACTGTACGCACTCGTTTACCAGAGTTTATTGACAAGGAAAACCCGTTTCCTGCCGCCTCGCGGGTTTTACTCGACATGTGTATAGCTGGTAACACGTATTGTAATACCTTTGTATATAAAAATTATTTTTACTTTTTCTGTAAATAATCATATATAAAATATGTTCTATTAATTCACTTATTTTTATTTCAAATCTATCGAATTGCCCAATCGCCCGCTATTCTAATTGTGCAACGGAATGTTCTTGTTGGCTCTGCAGAAAGCTTATAAATATTTCGTGGTAATGATGTAACGCGGGTGGTTTTCCGTTGCGCTGCTTTTACTTGTGTAACGTCTCAATGCACTCAACTTTGTTTGAGAACAATATAAAGTTAGCCGTTGATAATTGACACGACCTCGTGCGGGCGTTTCATAAGCCACGAGGAAAGGTCATATGGCTCCCTAAAGCATCAAACTCCACCGAGTCGGTCGGTGTGTTCACCTTAATTAACGTCTCGTACACGTTGCTTCAATCTTATTTTCGTACTATTGAAATTATCACAAATGATTTCTCAGTAAGGACATGCGATCATATTATACATGTATTTTTAGGAATGTCTTGCAAATAGTACATTATTGTCATGTTTATTATGATAGTGAGACACTTAAGTCGCAATAACATGGTGGGCTCATTTGATTACTATTAAACTGTTGAACATTTGCACGTACTCGGCCAGGTCAAGTCGTTTCAATAATAAATAGTAGAAGCAATGACTCGTTATGTAGTCTTTTGAGGTACCTACATGAAACGAATGTAATTTCGGAGACGACTTTGTTGATTGACAATCATTGATAGCGCTCTCTAACTAATGAATGGATGTCACTCGTAATAATAGTCACATCTCATTTGCTTGCTTTATGAAATATGATTGATCGCCGACTCGACAATTACTAGTCATATTATCAGTACATTGTTACGAGATTACAATATTATGATACTATTGTTGCGTCCCCCTCCTTACCTTTACCGACTTTAGATCGCACGCAATGTTGGCCGCAGTAATATTTAGCACATTTATTTCTGATACACTATGTTATGTCACTCTTCTTGTTAGAGCTATAATTACTTAGGTTTAGGTGGTATACCGATGATGGACGTACCATCAATGAAAGTATTATCGATGATAATTTTGATTCAGAATCAATTTAAGTTCGTATCTTAATATTTACCTATTTTGTGTTAGTATCTCCGGCCCTGTTTTGCAAAAAAATATTATGTACTGATGATTCATATACAAAGTACCTATACCTACATTTACATTTTTATATACGAAAACTAAAGCTTATAAAGGGCTCTGGAACCTTACTGTTTGTAGGAGTAGCCCTTCTGTGGTGAGTGAGGACCTGATATGTCTGATGTCTCACCGTGCATTACAAAATATAGGCTTCCGTTTTGTGTTTGCTCGCTCTGTTGTCGTTCATACACCGCGGCGCTTTCGCCGCTTGGGTATGAGATTACGGGCCCCGAGGGATACCTCTTTACCCGGGCAGTCTCGGGGGGTCAACTGCCCCCCGGTGATCTCACCCCGTCGTTAGACGGTGTTGTGTCTGTGGTCGTCACTCGCCGACCCATCACGTAGATATAAGACACTTTATAACCAGTAGACATAAACCTTATTAAATAGAAATATTACGCTTTTTTTAACGTTAATGGACTTTTTTTGCCGACTAGGGTAACCCTCCGCAACGCCCCAACTTCGTTCTAATATCTAGGAATATTTTTAGTAAAACGGCATTAGGGTGGTAACTAGCTAGTAACTTTGACTATTGACATTTAACATACATAATTATATAATATTTATTATTATTTTATTTCACAGTTACGTTTCGTTTAAAAAAGTTTTAATTGACAAAGTAAATATCAAAAGTAAGGCTGAAAGAATAAAGGCCATGGACTATTAAATTTTATACATTAAAAATATCTCATTGCATTTAATAAATTTGACAGTAGTGGTGTAGAACGGAGAGTCGGAGTAAATTCAACTTGAGTTTAGTAGTTGGTTATAACTGAAGTAATTAATTGCAAGAGAAAAAATTTAAAATATTACTCAATGGCTGACAATTTCCAAAACAACAAAACCATGGCACCAGTAATGATGGACTATGATTTTAAAATCAAAACACAAAACGAACGGTCTAAAGTAGAGGACTTGTTTGATTATGAGGGTTGCAAAGTCGGACGAGGTACTTACGGTCATGTGTATAAAGCAAGAAGAAAAGACGGGTCAGATACTAAAGACTATGCGCTGAAACAGATTGAAGGCACAGGCCTGTCAATGTCTGCTTGTAGAGAAATTGCGGTACGTGTCCATATATTAGTCTCGTTTCTGTTGAATACGGTGGTTGACCATATCTATGAGAACACTAAAACATAAACATACTCCAGTACGAATTAGTGTAGATAGTTACAATAGCTAATATATGTTTGGAAATTTTTAACCAACCTTAAGGCTTCAGAGAGGTTTTTCGACCGCGACAAATTGACTATTTAGCACTTTGTCATACAAGAATTTATGAAACTAATTGGTTATCATGAATATTATAATTTAATACGGAATTTTAAAAACCCTGCTAATGTCAATTTAAAATCATTTCATAAATCATTTTTGGTAAAAAATGTTTTTTTCTTATTACACAAAGAATTTATCAGTCAAAAGCCTCGACAAATTTGTCCTCTTTTTGTGTACCATGCATCCCAAGTCATTTCATAATCTACAATTCTTTATCTACACTTGATAGTAAAAAGAAGAAAGATTTGTTTGTTTGCATTGAATAAACTGAAAAACTTCTGAGCCTTGAATAGTATTGCCTAATCTACGTTAATAAATCCATATTAAGAAGATAATAAGTGTCGACATAATGTATTCTGTTACCTGTGCAAAACTAGGTTGAACCGCTAATTTATAATAAAATATTTTTTTATAGTTGCTTCGGGAGTTAAAACATCCAAATGTCATAAATTTAATCAGGGTGTTCCTGTCTCACACTGATCGTAAGGTTTGGTTATTGTTCGACTATGCTGAACATGACTTGTGGCACATTATCAAGTTCCATAGAGCTGCCAAAGCTAATAAGAAGTCAGTGATGGTACCCAAGGGAATGGTGAAGAGTCTGCTATATCAGATACTGGATGGAATACATTACCTACATTCTAACTGGGTTTTACACAGAGACTTGGTAAGCTTTTAACAGACACATTGAATATTTTGTTTTGGGACGTAATAATAATATATTAGTGTTTACACAGCTGTTACATTAATAATTAATATTCAAACCTAATCTTCGGTTTACTTGTGAATGTTGTAAGATATCCATATTATTATATAGTACCAAATAAGCTAGTAGATAGAAGTTTTATTTAAATCATAAATGAGGGTTCTAAAGTCAAGAAAATGAATAATGATTAGGTGACATTTATTGTCAGATTATTTTCTGTTATTTGTCATTTCTTTTCAACATGCTACGTAATAATTGCTTTACTCTCTGTGTGCTTTTCATATACTGTCTTTTTAAATATCCTGTCTTTTTTAAATAGATATATACAGTGGACCTCTGGTAATCTGGCACCCTCTGTAATCTGACATGCTATTTTATTATCAAATATTTGTGTGACAATCTCAGCTGATAATGTATGATTGTATGGGTTACAACTGGTACTCAGCACCACTATTTTCCCTATTTTAACAACTTTCACTATGTTTATCAACTTGTATGCACCACCACAATATTGTCATGCTTCATAAATTTATTCATTATAATTCTTGATTACTTTAATAAGTACATTTGTTTGTTCACAATTATTTCCTAACATCTGTTCCTTATAATTGTAAGTACTATAGCATTAATGACAATAATTTTATCATAAAACATAAGCTCTCTATTGTGTTTAATTAACTAGATTTGACATACATAATGACATACATATGATTTGTATAACATATAGGGTCTTATCATTGGATTTGAAATTTGTCGCATTACAAGGTACTCTGTTGTAAAAATTCTGTACTATAGAGGGTCTTGGGCAGTACTCAATAATCCGACAAATTTGATATCCTGACACTGCCCCGCAAAACATTTGTCGGATTACCGGGGTCCACTAGTGTCTCTTACAACACTTCATACTTCTGGTTCTCTTACTGAAGTTTACTGGTTTGTCTAGTAATACAATAATTATCATCAGCTTGTTTCCATTTAAAGCTGAACATCAGCCTCTTCAATAGCACACCACGGAACTTGACTTTCAGTTCTTAGCATTCAACTGCTATAAGCTTTATGCAGCTGCTATACGCTTTGTCAGTCCAAGGGAGTGGTATGCTGTTATGTCTCAACTCTAGAACTCTCAGCTCTAGAATATTTACATACAAACCGCCTATTCTATCTTATTCAACATGTTTTTAAAGTGACTGTATATTAGCAAACATATGCAGATATTCAAATGGGAAAGTGTACAATAATTTGTGTTTATTATTGCAATTATTAGACATGATTATAAATTTTAATGTACCGGCTTAACTCACGCGCATTTTTCGGGATGGCCCGACTAGTTTCAGAGCTGTACGAGGTGCTTCCTCATGAGCTCCCAGCGTTTGCAGCGCAGTTGCGGCGGAGAATGAGTTAAGCAAATGTGAGTTCAGCCGGTAAATTTATAATCATGTGTATAAATACTCACGAAACATTTAATAGTAAAATAATACAATTATTAGGTTTTTAATGCTGCTATATTACTTAATATTTACTTATCGATAAGTAAAGATTTGGATCATCTTACAGCATTGGGAAATTTCAGAAACCAGCCAACATTTTAGTGATGGGGGAAGGACCAGAAAGGGGTAGAGTAAAGATAGCCGATATGGGTTTTGCAAGGTTATTCAATGCACCTCTTAAACCACTTGCCGATTTAGACCCTGTTGTGGTCACATTTTGGTATAGAGCACCAGAATTACTGCTCGGTGCAAGGCATTACACTAAAGCTATTGGTGAGTTATTTCTTTTTAATAAAACAATGATTACATACTGATTTTACTTATTCAATATCTTGTCCAAATATATAAAAAAGATGTATTTATTGATTAAATATATACATACCGCAAATATATACGTAAAGTTCTATAAGGATTTTTGCTTGCTTTCTGGATTGGTTACTCCTAGTACTGGATATCCTGCCCACCCCCATGTAAATGTAAAAAACAGTAATAAACAGATCTTAACAATATAAGAGCATATTATGAGTATTATAGAAAAGTTTATTGTGTACAATTATGTATCATGATTATATATTTAAATATGTGTTCTATTTTTATTACATGTAGGTAATTCAAATTTTTAAACCTATTTATTGATTTTCCAGATATTTGGGCAATAGGGTGTATATTTGCAGAGCTGTTAACATCTGAACCTATCTTCCATTGTCGTCAAGAAGACATTAAAACTAGTAATCCTTACCACCATGATCAACTGGATAGGATATTCAATGTCATGGGTTTCCCTCAAGAGAAAGACTGGGAAGACATTCGGAAGATGCCAGAACATGCAACATTAGTTAAGGACTTCAAGAGATCAAAGTAATTGTTTAAATTAGTTCAATATATATTGATGGATATAGGATATAGGATAAAAGAATAGTATTCAGTCTTCATGTAAAGAAATTGGATATATGTTTTATAGTATATTATGGATTTTTGGGGTTACATAATTTTAATTACACAAAAAACTATGTTCAAACATAGTAATTATCGTAATACTTTCATGGTTTTCTATAAAATTGCAAATTTATTAGACCAATTTGATTAGACGGAACTGGGGAATCTTGGGAGAATACTATACCCCTCTGCTTACCCCTTCAGAAATTACAGATGTGTTGTGACGCTTTTTAGAATTGGAAGTACTTTTTAATGTAAAAAGTGATTAGTACACAGAATAATATTTAATGACTGAGTGAAAACAGAGATACACTTAATATTCAATGCTGTGATTGATTATTAGAACTACTTCCAATATCCAAGAAAAACGACAGTAGTATCCCTGTCTTTACACAGGTGCCGCTTTATTAAATATGTATTACATTATACTTAAATTTGATTTCAGTTACCAAAATTGCTCATTAAGCAAATACATGGATAGGCATAAAATAAAACCAGACAGTAAAGCTTTTAGTCTGTTACAAAGACTTCTATTGATGGATCCTAATAGGAGAATAACATCAGAGCAAGCCATGCAAGACCCGTACTTCTCAGAAGACCCATTACCAACACAGGTATTTTTGGAGCTGATTTTAATTATCAATGATGTGAATTGCGTATATCGTCACTCCACCTAGTAAATTGGCTGGCAGTAGTTGGATGCGAAGAGCTGAAGATCAAGCTCAGTGGCCAGCAGTGGATGGGAATAGGCTGATGATGATGTGAATTACTGGACTGTAGATCATTTTCAAAATAATAATGATGATGATACTTTCTTGTGTTATAACATGTTTTTGGCGAGTTTATGATAATGTAGTTTGTTTAATCAAGTCTTGTAAATTCACGGTTTTAATAGAGTATCACAAATCCTTAGCAATATCCTTTGCTTAAGTTATATACTCATAGATTTTTTTGAAATTCTCTAGATTGTTTTGTCAATATATTGTCAAGATTAGCATTATTTCATAATCATTGTAAAAGTTTAGTTTTCAATCTAATATAAACGATGAAATATATTTATCGAAATTGCTATGTACATAACTGTCAGTTATAAGGAAAATGCAAATGAACGAGACGGCGTTTTTAAGTTCGTGGAATGAGGGACAAAGAGGGAAAATGAAATCTCAAAATTATTTTTATTTTCCTATATATTCTCCTGCAAGGCGAATACATTTTTCAGATCTTTCTATTAACTTATTTAAACCCTCATAAAAAAATGTTTTGTCCTTGTCTGTGTAAAAACTTTTTTCCACGAAGCTCTTTTTTCATTTTTGGAAAGAGATAATATTCACTCGGAACCAGATCTGGACTATAGGGGTGGATGCTGGTTTAAAATATCAAAGCCCACCTTATGCAGGGCAGCCAGTGCAATACGGCTCTTGCGTACGGGAGCATTGCCGTGCAGTAGTAGGATACCTCTGCTTAATTTTCCTCTTCTTTTTTCTCTGATGGCTTCTTTTAACCGCTCCAATCATCTTATCATCATCATCATCTTCAGCCTATCTTAGTCCACTGCTGGACGTAGGCCTCCCCCAAAAGGGGGGTTTATGCCCGTAATCTCCACGCTGGACATACGGGTTGGAGATCGCAGGGCATGGCTTTTCG
>DWEC01003633.1:0-10443 GCA_018245735.1 Microceris miodesmiata
AGTATTATTGGAGTTAGAGGAATTGTCAACTGCTGTAACTTGATATCAGTAATCAGACATTTAGAAGGCTATCGTTTAATGTTTTAAGGCTCTTGATAATATTGATCAAACAATTATTATTATACAAACCAAGGACGTTCGTCGTAATTTCTAATTCTCCCGGGGTCTCGTCATTGTTGTATCCTTTGTTATTTGTTATTCTAATTACGAGTGTTTGATATATATTTTTTTTTAATTTGGAAATGTTTTCTTAATTTTTACGAGCAAAAATAAATGTTTCGTATTACTACGAGTATGTACGAGGACCTATTTATTTATTATATATATAAAAAACATTTCTTTGCGTTTCGTGTGAGTAGGATATTAACTCCTCTATAATAAATTGGACTTAACATGATTAATGTTTATTAAGACTCCAATTATTTAAACATCACGCCTGTAATCCCTGACGAGGTAAGCAGATTAGTTATTGATACTAAATACTCCAATTGCGAAGTTTCTGCAGTCCTATTGTCATTAATCGAAAAGCTGTTGAAATTTAATAGTGGCAAATGATCCTATTCATACTGTCTTCGTAATCATCAATACAATAACAAATAATTTACAGATAAATACTTTATACATTATTTTTGCTGTTTTTGTAAGTTTTTATAATAGAAAAGTAGACATATATTATTTGGGGTAAAATAATAAAGTAACACAACTATTATTTCAACTACATATTTTATAAACCACTTCGCATTGTTATTCTTAGAATCGCTAGGTATTATGGATAGTGGCCATTGTTTACTCTTCCTTTGACATTTTATTTACATATTTCTGTTATAATCAAGATTATCCCCAACTACGCTACCGCGTATTGACGCCGCAATTCTCTAAGCAGCTTTCACCCTTGTCACATATTGATAAACACAAAATATTGTCGTTGGATTCCGTATTGGAATAGAAATTACATGTTGTTCGAACGCCGAAATATTGTCGTAATATATCAAAATATTGTAGTCATGTTCCTTTATAGAATATGCAAATATTTTATTGCAAGCACAACGTCCTTCAGAATCTAATCAAGTAGATATGACAGCATAGCTACGAAGGTACAGATTATGTACATTTTTAAATCATTGGTTCATTAAGATTTTTAATACTAAAAGCTGACAACTGAATAAAGACAGGCTAGGGGTATGTAAGCTTGAGAGAAATCGACATTTTCTATTTTTTAAAATTTGGCTCATTGCTCGAGCGGTTGTCAAAGAGTGACTTTTGTACGAGAGATCCTAGATTTGAAGTCCGGTTCAGGTACTACTGGACTTTCTATGTTTTGTAGTGGCTAGTAGTCTGAATCTGTGCCTAGTGTATGCCGTGGCCATGGGACGTGAAACATGACTTGTGAAACGTGGCGTGTAATACACTTCTCTGCCTATCCCTTAACAGATAACAGGCGTGATGTTACGTAATGTTATGTTTATTAGTTAGTTAGATTAGTACTCGAGTAAATTGTATCAATATTATCAGTGTGTAGGCTTAATAAACTTTATGATGTTTTATTTTTCTTCGTGATATGTGAACAAATATAGGTACCGTATGCTTATAAATGTACCGGCTTAACTCACGTGGGTTTTTCGGGATGGCCCGACTAGTTTCGGACCTTTACGAGATCCTTTCTCATGAGCTCCCGGCCTTTGCAGCGAGATCGCGACGGAGACTGCACGTCGCATAAATGTGTATATAGAGAATAATAAAGTGAAACGTGATATATGTTGTTGCCTGTGAAATCGCTTGATATGCTGTGGGATGGGATTTCTCCACTACAAAAAGTCTCTTATATCTTGAACGTGATAATAAGGTATCACCTGATTGAATTCCATGAAAATATGTCCACTAGGTTCTGTGTGACGAGCGCACATACGTACAATTAAAAAAATACATTCTAAATATTGTTATTTTGCGCTCTCTACCTATTATATACAGGTATATAATACTACTACTACTACTAATTTACTAAAAATATTTTTTTCAAAAGCCCTTTACAAATATAATTTCACATATTATAGATTATTGCTGTACTATGTGTATGTATGCAATGTTTTTGTACCGAACGAGTATAACATTTTAATTTAATGGGTATAATAATATTCAGGTAGATAAGCCTCGGTTTCCTTTGGCGCATTCACCGATTATGAACAACTTTAATTTTATGAATTATTCGTGTAATAAAACTATTGTATCCATCATAATATTTTATTAAAGAAATCACATTTCCAGCATGAACACCATCAATTTTTTTATACAGACCATATTTTATACAAAAGACATGCCACATTTATTATATATAATATACGAAAATTGGAGGAATTACAATACAATTATAAAAATAACATTTACATTGAGTAATAATGTTTTGTACGGGAAATTTTCATAATTCGAATAATGTTTTCTTCTTGATGCTAATAATCAGTTTTCTTCTCACACTTTAGTTGTTCGTATAATTATGCGTTTAATACAATAAAAAAGTGTAAATTACTTTGTAAGAAAATTTGTGTTGGCTCAAAAAAGAGGTTGCCTTTCAGGATATTCCTGGAATTTTCTCTCGTCCTAGGTTCAGCTATGAGCTGGAAAATTGATAAATTATTTAAAAAACACCTTGAAGAAATTTGATTTTTTAACAGCGATATTAGGTACTCAAAGGAACGATGAACCAATTAAACAAAATGATGGTTTTCGATTTAATTTTAACAAAATAAGAAAAAGGTTTCGTGCATAGAGTCGTTCAGCTTGATTGTTTAGAAGGTACTGGAAAAAAGAAAACATTTTCTTTTTAATTTTTCGACACCGATATCTTTCGAAGGAATCCATCGCTTTCCATAAAAGATTTTTGACAGATTTTTAGCATAGATCTATATTTTTTAGGTCGTGTAAATCACTGAAATGATATTTAAAAAATACTTTTTGGAAATTTTACTTCTTAGATTACTTATAATTTACCTACCAAACCGATTTGGTTTTTTACATGATCTCCAAGGGAAACAGAACTAGCGTAGCGTTGTGTGTTTGTTTGTGTGTATTTATGTAAATATGGCGTAACTTTTAAACTGATTAATCGATCGAAACGCTGTTAGTGCAACTCTGTAGGGAGAACATAGCGTCATAAAACGCGTGGGATCTGGAAATGCGTTAAGTTGAGAACTGTACTGTTCGGTCAATCGCTCTTGTATAGTTCTGGAATTCAGCACTATAAAATATGCTGAATCGTATGTTAGTCCCAGTCCACGCCAAGACGTTTAAAGCTCTATCAGCATCCTATTTTATTAACATAAGTGGAACATTTTGATAAATTGTATTGTTTGTAAATAGTCATTGCAGTGTACGTCTAATGAGACCTACTGCATCAAATGTCACAATTTATTTTCAATTAATTTCTTTTACTATTTGAGTCGCAAACTTGGAAATTCCACGGGTAAAACAGTAATATTACGCATTTAATTTCTTCGTTATTTATGTTTACCTTAAGAAATATTTGTTAATACGAAAATTTAAATGTTATACTTTTTATCATTATGCTTATTTCTACTTCACATAGATTTAAAATAAAATTTTCCATATAAATACTACGACAATCGAATACTGTTAAACTTTATTAAAAAATTACATTCATTTATGTAATAGTTGATGACGATTAAATTATTCGAAAAAACCTTCACAATTTATAATTTAAAAGTTTTGTACATTAAGCTATAAAAATTAATCAGTTCAATGATTAACATCAATTATATTCAAATATAATTTATATTACTATTCATTAATGAGTATTCATATTGGTATCGTACAATAACATTAAAAGCAGTACATTTAGAAGGCAGGGTTGGAAATACAGAAATTATTGAATGTTAAAATCTGCATTATTTTTTTTTTATATTTTCCATATTTTCCTTGAATATACAGTTTATTAGTTACACGTTATAGTTTATTATTTCATAGTCATTAAATACGGCACATGTTACAATTGTATTTTTTACAATATTATTGAAATAAAGGTATTAAATCGTATTCGTATAGAAGTATTTACAGGAAAAACACAGTGTTATATAATACTGGCTTATAAATATCTATATAATATATTTTCCATAGCATTCATTTATACAAAGCGGTAAAACTTTTCAAGATTATGTTGAATATTATTTATGGTTAATAAACACTTTTTGTTGACTATCCGATATTAGACGTTATAAGTATCGTATACATTTACAATTCGGAAGCATCAATATAACGTACATGTCTTACGTTACCATTATACTTACATCAATCAAATTTACAGATTTCTATACAAAGTTAACAGTATTGCGAGTGATTTTCAATTAACGTCTAAACATAATATCAGCTTAGTCTGTACGATAGCTTCTACTAGTCACTACTAATCACTCTTTTATTTGAAAACAATACCGACATAAGAGTATGATCAATGAAGCAACTGTAAAATTGAAACATTAACCTTGTAAAAATGTCACGAGTATTATAACCTACGTAGCGAATTGTGAAACCAAGTACTACACATGGATGTATACGAGTTAGACACGTTTATCGTTAGTCATACGTTTTTAAAGTGTATTTTTTTTTATAATAGTTTTAAGGATAATTTAGGTAATACAGAAAAAATGTAAATAAAACAGTATCAAATTACTAATGATGTATAACAAAATGTGGTTTTATTTTATACATTAGAAGTGATAAAGTATAGAATAAAATATATTTTCTATAAAAGCAGCAAACATAAATTTTCTAACTCTCCAGTGATTCGATTATATTACATTTTATTTATAGTGGATTTACAAAGTTCATATGAGCACTTTAGACGGTAGTTTCCTTGAAGCGTCGCTATCGCTCCCACCAATGTGTCCATAAGCTTATGCGATTTCACAACACACTTTTAATATACACATAATAATTATCAATTCGTATTTTTTTTTATCATAGTTCGTAGAAAACGTACTTCACTTTATTCACAATTTATTTACACACGTTAGGCGCTATTCGTCATTGTTCATGTCATGAATGTCTCACACGCACCTGCTCTCATTGGAAGCGTCACGTCTTACTGCCGGAGCATTTTCTTCATTCATAGAGTGGCTGTGACGGCACGTTGCCTTTTGCCTGGCTCGTTCTTGGCCACGTAATGCGATAGAGGAATTGACTGCCCTCCTCCCCGGTCTCGATAACCTGAACGAGAAACTAATTGTTATTTTTCATGGCCTTATTTTCCACACTGACCGCGTTACAGGACACCTTGGTGTGAAATTTTAATTTAAATATATGAAGTGATGTGTCTTATACCTATAATGTTTACCTGAGTTTGACCAATCAAATACATACCTAATATATTATTGTATAAATACATAAAGTAAGATGATTGATATTGGAAATTTGTCACTATCTTAAACATGTACAAATTAAAAAAAAAATTATAATATAAAAATAGTTATTTATGATGTAAAAGTATCTATAATAATGCTATCATTACGTTAATCCATGACATTAAAGATGTATGAGGAAAAGCAAAAATCGTAAATCAAACCAAAATAAATAAAAAATACGAAATAAAATAAAACAATTCAATGTACGTAATTAACGTTATTGTATTCTTTTTGTTTTTATTTAAGTATTTGTCCATTGCAAAGCAAACATTCGCTTGTTTTTAACACAAAATTAATTTTCTTTGTCCGACAAATGTTAAATGTTAATATAATGTTTAATTTTAATTTAATTTTAATGTTCATAATTATTGTGTGATGGTGTGAAAAATATGAAAAAAGGGGTAACACCAAAACCATTGAGCGTATAATAATAACATTTAAATTAAAAATTAAAAGTAACACTTTGATGTCAATCTAAATTCATGCTGAAACAACTGAATCAATTTTATTAAAGTTTGGTATTGAAATAGTCTGAACCTTGAGAAAGATCTGATTCTAGATAAACCTCTAAAACAGTGACTAAGAGGTAAACATGTTAAATCTTATTATTGTTATGTGTATACTAGAGGTTTACCATGCTGTAATTTGTTTGGATCGCTTGATTGATTTTGTTAAACAAAACAAAATGCATTTTCTTAGTAAGGCGTTAACGCATACAATTATATTTCTATTAACATTTATTTTTAATATTTACAATTATGTTTGAATTTTACGGGTGAAACTATCTGTAGTCGTAAGGATCGTTTTGATATAGCATTTGAATGCGGCGGTTGAGTTTCAATATGAGTGGAATTTGAACCGCCGGGTGATGGCGGTTGAGTTTCAATATCCCACCTGAGTGATGGGCCGGGTGACGGCTGTTGTATTTTAATATCTCACCTGAGTGATGGGCCGGGTGACGACGGGTGCGGGGTGCACGCCGCTTCCCAGAGCAGTGCTTTGTGAACCGCTGCTAAACACAATCCTCCCCTTCCAGTCCGTCCAGCTCTAAACACACAACATACCAAAATAGCGATTTAATAGTAAAATAAAATAATAATTTTCATAAACATATTCAAAGTGTAATCAAATGTATCAAATACGTAATCAAGCACATGAACAATTGACAAACATTATGTTACCGCGATACAACCGTATTACTTATAAAATACGATATATACCATGTGTGAATTAAGGGCAAAATATTGGTAAATAATTTTAACTGTTAACAATGGAATGACACAAAGTAACGCCTGATTCCATCAACTGAAAAATAAATTTAAGCGTCCAATAATGTACTCGTGTTTGATATTTAATTTAGTAATCGAATACTTGTGCTACCATATTTAATCGTTTTTAGGACATAATATCCATTTTACCCGTCGTCATAACATCGTTATCGGATATTTTAACCAAATTAGCTGGAGACAGATTAGGTAGCCGCTTTTAAAAGGTAATATTAGGATATTTTTTTCTACTAAATCGATTCCTATACTAACTCGATTTAGGTATTGACGTGTTTCTAAAAAGGATAAATAAAAAACGGAGGGAAAATTGCAAATCTCCGCCCTCACCGCTAACGTAAGCGCATCGGATCGGAACAATGACCACGTCGAATGTACTTTGATGAATGTAGGTGTAGGATCTAGTCTGGGATAAATAAGGCAGTTACAGCGTAATAGTTTATAATTCATACTATTTCAGGGCTCCTGGGTGAAATGCTGACGAGCATTGCTTTCGTTAACCTGCTAAGAGCGTAACGGTTACGTAAATATTGTTATGATACCTGCATAGTTTAATTTAAATATCTGCAATATTTCCTAAGGTGTATGAAACTTTATTTAGAGTAAGTACTTTTTTTACCCTATATAACTATATAATTTTAATCCCTCTCGCTCTGAGAGGAGATCCGTGTCAAACAATGGAACAACAAAAAGGTTGATCTGTGATGACGATGATGAATAATAAAAATGGTTTCACATCAAAGCATCATTCATTGACTACTGTTGATAATAACACACATATGCATGCACGCAAATACGCAAAAATAAACGCACGCACGCATGCACGTCCGGATACACACGCCCACACGCACATATAGGTAGTTAAATATCACAAAGATATGACAGAATTATATAAAATCTACTAACAAGAGATAGAACTGAGTAGATTTCAAATCCAAAATCTTCAGTACGATAAAAGAGCATCGTGAACCTTGCGTCCGACCAACGACGAGTTTGTTGAAGTACTGAGTACTAATGTCGTTCGATGCTGCAAATATTTACATTCTTAATAAAAACGTCATTACCACGTGCACTCTTATCTACGTATTTGATAGATAAAAGATATATAATACATATTAAGACATTGTAAAGAAAACTTTGTGGAAAAATAATAAAGAACCTTTATAATGTCGGAGTCTAAAGGAAGGTCTTGAACCCTTCTATGTATCGTATCACATTACCGGTAAGCATCAACATGCCAGACGTGAGATAACGAGAACTATAAACGGCACGAAATGTTAATAGAATAAGGATCCTTAATTAAATTCGTAATTGGCACTTTATGCACTCTGCTTAACAGGCCAGGGTCCTGGCCAGATGATATAATAATAGCGAAAACGGTAATTTTAATCTTTCATTTCTGTTTCTTTAAATTCGTCATTAAAATAATTATTATTATAATACTGGAATAAAGATACTTTATTGGAATCCAAAAACAAATGTACGGATTAAAAAAGTTCCTGAAAATTATATTGTTTATATGCATTTTCAATTGTGGTCCATTATTTTGTAAAGTACTAATTAACTAACCACGTTTTAATTTAATTATTTTCAACGTTAATTTAAATAGATGTTTTATGCTCTTTCTTTATTTACTGAATTGAAATATATGTACGTCTTTTCTTAGATCAATTCATATAAAAATATTTCATGACAAAAAATACGAACAAATTGCAATGCTAAAAGTTTCCTTCGCTCGGATTTTGCAACCGACAACTGAAATTTGGTTTAATAAATGTTTCTGACAATCCCACACGACCGCTGCTTCACGCCAGAGACGGCAAAACGTTCTATAAAACAGAACGGAAATGTATGTATATTGTAGGTTAATGACGCGTACGAACATGAACACTAACGAAAGCCACCACAAGCCGTATTGCATCGCATCGCGAAAAATCCCCTAAACCACTCTCACATACTTTCACGTACATAAATACGTCACGTGAATTTGTATTTATATGAATATTTGTAAATTATAATATAACATTATTTTTTGACCAAAAAACTCTAACGAAGTAATAAATAATTAAGTTGGAATATGTATGTAGGTGGTACATATGACTATATACGTAAAGTGGGTGGGAGTGGTTTGAAAAGAAGGGCTTGGTAAAGTACCATTAGAGAGATTTAATTTAGGACTAGCAGTGGACAGAAACGGACTGTTTATAATGTTGATGTACAATTTGTACTGCCGGTAGATAAACCTATCTTCAATTGAACTATAAACAACTGCACAGTGACAAACTTCGACGCCCCCGAGAACACTCAGTTGATAACTTATGTCAACAATTGTATCGTGTTGATTCAATCATTGGAACAGGCTTTGTAATTGTATACACAGAGCGATCAGAAACTGATTGGGTCGTAGCTCTCAAAAGATATCGTTCGTTCAACTATGTCGAACATTCCGGCAGGACAGTAGTCACATTCAACAGAATAAGCAAGCTTGAGTGGCTTGAGATATTTGGCAATCCATGTTCTCTGCCTACTCTGTATGGAACCTGGCGTTAAGATAAGTGTGTACATATAAGTTAGTATTAAGACTAAGAGCTGAAATTATTTTTTGTAAAATCTGCCTTTTTTAATATCTCAGGACATCTCCCAACCGCCATCTGTTCCTAAATTATTCAGTCTGTATTACGGTAATTGAACAAATGATAAAAAAGTATACGTATATTTTTTAATATTTATTTTTGAACAGAAAAACACTTCAACCTAAACGAATCTTACATATTACTGTCATTAAATATGTGTGTATTTCCTTGACGTCCAAACAAAATTATTACGTCCTTCAAATTTAATTAAAAATTAATTGTTATTAAGATTCGAATGCGAAACATTCAATCCTTTTATCTAATTATAAATTAAAACATAATTATGCAATCTTAAGGAACGTCAAAATTGGATAGTAGGTAAAGTACAGCTTTTAACGGTTTTTATTTCCCATAGATGGAAGTGTGGCAGATTTAAGGAAATTTTAATTATCACAATATATATTTCTCTACTTAATTTAGCTACCTCAACAACACTGTAAAGATAAACAAATGCGGGTCTATATTTCCCGACACGTGACAGAAAATGAAACACTGAGCTCGATATTTAATAAAGTTTTGTATGTTACAACATTCATTACTTTCCCAGGTTCAGTTAAGTCAATAATATTGTAAAGATAAGCAAACATGTGGCCGTATTTTTTAACTATAATTTATTCGGCATACATGACGTACACTTTGAAGAGGTTGATAATGAAAATCATTTGATAATCAACTGTGCCAACATGGTGTGGGTTGTTTGATTGTGTGTGGGTTCATCTATTTCAGGCTGTGTACTGTATGTCTACGGGTGTGAGCGATTTGCATGGATTAAAATGATGAATGCCTAAGTAGATACATGAACTCGTTCCGAAAGCGAGGTGCGATATATGTCGGTAAACATGAATTGAATGTACATGTGTACTAATACTTTTCATTAAAACGACCTTTAAAACATGTAAATAAATTTCTCAGCAGCATAATATGCTTTTGAATCTCACTGGGTTCGTTTTTCAAATAGTCGCAAGTGCAAATGCTGATCAAGAGAGATCTTTTTTGGGATCACGTCGGGGTCACCAGTTTGCCATCACGTCGGGGTCACCAGTTTGAAGTAGTGTTAGGAATTAAACTCTTGTTGATATCTAGTAGCTATTATATATTCACATAATAGAAATACAAAATATC
>DWEC01003634.1:0-10442 GCA_018245735.1 Microceris miodesmiata
GCCAGCCCATTGCCACTTCAGCGTGCTAACCCTTTGAGCTATATCGGTGACCTTGGTTCTCTGTCGAATAGTTTCATATCTGATTGCATCGTTCAGAGAAAGCCCAAGCATCGCTCGCTCCACAGCTCGCTGAGCGACTTTGAGCTACTGGATTAGCCGCACTGTGGGTTTCCACGTCTCAGCTCCGTATGTCTTGCACTGACTGACAGGACACAGTGATTGAAAACTTTAGTTTTCAAACATTCTAATATAGATGACGAGAAGAAGAATCTAAGTAATTTACTTAAATTAGCCTACCTTAAGTGAGCCCAGCTTAAGGTAGCCCAGCTTGAGTTAGCTCAGCTCGTCTTGTCTCGGCTCATCTCGTCTCGCCTCGGCTCGGCTCGGCTCGGCCCGGACCGTCTTTTCATTTCTAAGTTGTCTCAGAGCCAACACAATCTCGTCTGTCCCTCATAACAAAGTTGAAGTGGGCCTTGGTGGTGTCGTGTAAGACCTTGGATATGCCTTCAAACGTATCCTCAAGTTCTTCGTCTAAGTGTGTCAACGTCGGTGCGTATACCTGAATAACCTTTAATTCTTGGACAGCCGATGTATCAGGTACGCTACCCTGGTCGACACACTCGAGGTTTTTTCAACATTGTTAAAGAGGGCCCTATTGACGTAAAACCCTATGCCGCCCTGGAATATTTGGTCGCCTTCGCGGTGGTAGACAAAATGGGCCAAGTCTAAGGTGATGGTGTCCTCCCCCTCGCTACGGACTTCACATAAACCCACACACAGACACACACACAGACACGCGCACACACACACAGGCAGACACACACACATCATAACCTTAGAATTTATATTAAAAACAATCTTAGAATGTGTGAAGTCTACCAACCCACACTTGGCCAGCGTGGCAGCCCTAACCCTCTCAATACGAGAGGAAACCCATATTCCAACAGTGTCGAGGTATTATAATTAGTCATAGAACAATTGTGATTTCAAACTTTCTGAACGGTTTTCTAAGTGTTTTGGAAATATTACACTCTAGTTGCAAATGAGCGATATATACGTGATGTCTTGGTCGACTCCAGAGTAATACTTTGAAAATCATCACTATCACCATTAGCCACTCTCAGTTCATTGCTAGGCGTACGCTTCCCCTAGATTTTTATCTATATTTTTTACGCTGCTACCATCGTTGGCCAGGGCATTTCCCCATGCTTCTAACCCAGAGCTATTTTCGAAGATTTCTTTTTGTAAGATTTTAATTCCAGAACACGGAACACGTTTAAGTTAATCATAATTGTTATAATTTTTAGGCGTCTAGGCGAAAATATATGACAAGACCCCTATTACTGTTATATAAATAAAAAAACCAGTTAATTGATAACTACATTTATTTTTTTATCCCGTAATTTACTACATGACAAAAAATCCTTATAATAGAGATGTGAAGCAGTAATTGAATAATTTCACATAATTACAGTTCAATTAAATCAATATTTGGCTTTACCTCTTGAATTCTTTACATAGAACTATATGTTAAACATCAAAAAAGAAGACAAAGTTACAAGATTTTCAGCATATGTTATTCTTACATACTAGCCTATTGCTGCTAGCATTAAAGTTGCAATGTCTTCTCGAGGCGATCGCACAATAAGTTGCATGGTAACAGCGCCCTGAGTAGCGATAAGGCGGGCTTTTACCATAACGGGAGTCCCTTGTCGCCACAATCCTCCACCTCGAATTTCTTTAACTGTATCCCCTCCAATTGAAGATTTAGGTAATCCTAAGTGTTCACAAACTGCTTTAGCAGCTTCATCCAGATTTGTCTGTGAGAGCCCAAAAGTATCAGATGCTTCAACGGCACTAGCAGCTCTTTCCCATGATGAGTCCCAATCATCTGGTGGGGCGCGGGTACGGAATTGATCTGCACATTTAATCTCAACTTCTTCCAAAGGATATGTATCAGCGTAACCCTCGCCAGAATCAGCTAAGCCAGAAGTTGGGTCGCAGTCATGAACTACAAATTCCAATGTCGCTCCAATAGTGCACAGGGTCTCTATAGGATTGTCGGGAAATTTCAAAATACAAAACACACTTCCTTGTGTGTTATAAGGCAGTTCGTCACATGCAACTACACCGAGTAACTGGTAACCAGGAACTGGTTCGAGACGAATGTGAACCTTTTTTAATAGCTGATCACCAAGCGTATTCAAGCAATTAAACTGAAGAATAAGATGACGAGTAAAAATGTGCTTAACACATTGAACGCGATATTCGGTTTCAGGCTCTGTTAAATCAATCGATTCACAACTTTTGAAAAGTGGGCCTAACTTTTCAATACCCGGTATCACTCTAAGTTGCTCATATATTACTTCAAGAGTTACCACGGCTGGCTTACGATTTTCAATTTGCACGGGTACTTCTTCAAGTACTTTAGCTTCTTCTTCCGGGGGGACTGATTCAATGTCGAAAGGCTCATCGGGTTTATTAGCCATGTGATCTTGCAGCGCTCTTTCTAATAAAACCGGATTAAGATTTGGTACATTAATAATGTAATCGTTAATTAGCTGAGGATCATCAGAATCCAATATAGCGCTATAATAAATGGCACGATCTCTCACCTCATCTTCATCATCTAATTGACAACGAGCTAAAAGTACTCTGATATTTGGAAGTAATTCTTCACGAACTGCACCAAATCTAGCCACTGCTGATACAGCAGCAGCTCGAACGGGGCCTGATTCCAGAATAACTCTGTTGTAAATATATCGTATATATCTTGATGGCTGACGGGCTTTTGGTCCTTCACGACCTAATACATGTAAAATACGCACCGCCAATGAAGTATGCTCACAATCCTCAATAAATTCACACAGATGAGCAAGACCGGTCTCTTTCGCATCAGGATTTTCTTCTACTAAAGCAATGATCGCATCAGCTATAGCAGTTTTGTATTCAACGCCTCCTTCATCTCTCAACATTCCAGCTAAAAATGCCGCCAATGACTGATGTTTTCGGGGATATTTTGAACAAAGACGTCTGATGGCATGAACAACGACGATTTTAAATTCATCAGATATTTCGGACATGAAACTTGATATCTGTTTCATTAAACGTTCAATAGAACTTTCAGCTCCAGTAGCAAGAAGAGTAGTCACCGCTAAAGTGGCTACTGAGCGATTGGGATCCGAAATTAGATTTTCCAAATCAACAGTACATGCTGCAACGGCATTGGGATGCTTTGCAGTGAGCTTAGCCAAAGTGCGTGCCCCAGCAAGTCGAAGAGTAGCTTTAGATGATCCACAAAAAATCTGCAGTACACTGACCGCTTGTGCAAGTTCTTTTGCTGTTTTTCTTATATTTATTATTGCATGTGCAGCTTCGTAAACTACAATCTCTGATTTATGTCGAAGACAAGACTCGATGAAATCCATATAATGTTCGGATGATTCATTTTGATCCTCTTCTGCCAATTTTGCTGCATACCGAATAAGAAGACATAGTGTATATGGAGAACGTAGTGCTGATTTTGTTAGTTTTGTGACTAATTTAACTGTTGACAAACGATCATTCTTCCGAGCTCCTGCTAATACAGCCAATGCATGATAAGATACCATTGGATGATCTGACATCACAGCTTCCTGAAAAACACAGGTTTATTTTTGTTATTTGTAATCTTTTTACATTGAACTATGAACTTTTGTTATGATGGCACATGATGCTTGCATTATAGGATAAAAAAAACTTAATATCACAGCTGTAATCCCCTAAGAGATAGGAAAAGGAGCATGGTACACAAATTGATGGAGACAACACATGTTTCAAAAATTAAAATTACAACCCACCATAGGAGGGTTACATTGAATACATCCATAATAGGAGGTGAGCTTATTACAATAAATCCAAACTCTACACCACTACCACAAATTTCAAGCTAGAAAAGCCCATTGGTGTAGACACAGGGATTGACCTCAGGACCTCTCTAACAATAGTCATGTTTGCAACTTCTTGACCAACAAAGGATTTCATAGAAATAGAATTACATAAAAGTAATTGCTGGTTAAACTAACAAAAAGTATTGTTCAAAATTAGAAAAACCGAATATAGATATCTATATATTAATATGTTAAGCAAAACTTTTGCACCCCTTTTTACGAAAAATGTGCAGACATAGGAGTATGAAATTTGGCACACTTATAGTTTATATAGAGAGGAGTGCAGAATGCTAAAATGTATGTTTAATGTGTATTGCAAATACCTTAAATTGAATTAAATAAATCATTTATTATTTACATTCCTATTACCAATACCAGACAAGAGTGGATTGTTCTCAATAAGTAGCACAGATGAAAGATTTATATAAGCATAGTCTTTTACATTAGTACCGGAATAACACTCAAACTGATTTTTTATGATATACGATCAAATTTGGATTAGTACTGGGCCACTAGTACTTATTATTCGTACAACAAATGGCAATATTTTGACACATTTTCGGATGCAATATTCAATAATTTTTAACCAATTAATATTATGCTATAAATATATTTTTGGGACTGATTAAAATATAACCTGGTTTAACTGTCTTTCATTACATGTTAATATTATTTCTATACTGCATTTTTGTTAAAAGTATATACTTAGTATCAAACTCTTGTGCTTTTTAATTGTTGCTTTTGTGTTGCAATGTTATTTGGTTATTTTGTTGCATGCATAGAGGCATAGCAATTGTTGAACAATATTCCTTTTATAATCTGTTGCCTGAACACTACTGATAGTCAGACAGTGAGGGTGAACAGAACTGATAGTCAGACAGTGAGGGTGAACAAATGTAGTTAATCTTATTTGTATGGAAGACAAATATACCCCAGCTAGCTCTTGACATAGTGATGACATGTTATTGATTATGAGTTTAATCATATCGGTACTAAGTAACACACATACAAGTGTGTTACTTAAAAAATATCATACAGTGTTGATGATGTTGACAGAATGATGAGAAATACAACATTGAGAAGATAACTTTGGTGCTAAAAATACATGTGTTTGGTGGCAAATAATGTAGTACTCAGAAACTGGACTTTATTTTCCAAATATCTAAAACCTAACAATATGTTAGACACTTCCAATATCACAGGTCCAATGTGGCACCAATACCTTGGCAGTCTATAGCTGTAGCTTCAATAAAAAGACACCATCATTCTCATACTGGTTGTAAAAATCTAATAAATTGTGTTATTAAGGCATAAAGACGATAATATTATGGTAAACCATCCATAGGACTTGTTTTTTGTCAAAATTGTAAGCAGTTTTGCAAAACTGAGTCACTAACACACCATTACAAACAAAATTTAAATTTAGAAGTTATTTCTACTATGCAATGGATTAAATGTATATTTTAAATTTTGATTTCCATTTGATACTCAAAGTCAAATGCTTCTTTGATAAGGAAATAATGAAAGAAAGCAAGTGTGGGGTGACCACACTTGCTTTCTAAAAAACATAACATCATGACTGTAATCCCCTTTGAAGAGATAGGCAGAAAAGTATATACACTTCCACATTTCACCAGTTATGTGTATAAATCCAGACTCTGAGCCACTATTAGAAATTTAGGTTGTTAATAAATAACAGTTAATAAAACTAAAAAAACACGCTTTTATTGCTAATCGAACTAAAAACTAGAAAATTATTTACTTTTACTTTGAATTGAATTATTATTTTAATAACTTAAATTTTATTATAATTTTGTTTTGATGTGATTCATTATGATTGATTGTTCGATCTTCTACTACTGTAATATTAAACTCTTTGTCATTAAAAATAATTTTCTAGTTTTTAGTTCGATTAGCAATAAAAGCGTTTTTTTGTTTTTTTAAACTATTACTTATTTTTTATTTTTTAGTCTGTAACAAACCCATAAATTGGGGAATTAATTAATTATTTAGATTTTTTTTGAAAGAACCTCTCAGTGGACTCTGTATGATCAATTAACAGGAATTGATCCGAAATACTGATACAATTAAAACGCAAACAGCCATTTTTCCACATTTCTAGCTAATTAATTAAAGTTCCTGTTTTTTTGAAATTACATTTGTTGTTTGTATTTTAATCAATAAGACTTTCGAATCACAATTTTTTTGATCATCATCATCATCATCATTATCATCAACATTATCATCATTATCATCATCATCATCATCAGCCTATTCCCGTCCACTGCTGGACATAGGCCTGTCCAATGGCACGCCACTGAGCTCGATCTTCAGCTCTTTGCATCCAACCACTGCCATTTTTTTGATTGTATTTAAGAAATTCTTCAATCCTGATGATCCTAATCAGGATACTGGAATTTTTTTATTGAATTATTGCATTGTCATCAATCCTTGAGACATGTGCAAGGTTTCAGGTTGATCAGACATTTATAAGCCGGTTTTTGATCATTCTAAATTTCAAAAATGTATGAAAAATCCTGATGATCCTAATTAGGATAACGGAGATTTTTTATTGAATTATTGCATTGTTATCGGTCCTTGAGACATAAGCAAAGTTTCAAGTTGAACAGACATTTAGAAACCGGTGAAAATTGAGCTCAAAGGTTCCATGTTATTGTGTGTATCCGTGTTAAGAAAGCATGTTAAAAATACAATAGATCTTGACTAGTGTTTGAATCCCAGCTGAATCAGCAGTTGCTCTTACAACTACTCAACTAGCAAGTCAATTAAACAGTTGCTTTCTATGTATTCTTACTGTACATCTTTCTAGCCCTAAACATTATATTATTGTCTTAATAGGAACAGATAAATTAGACATCTAAGTACACTCTTGGACTAAAACTTATTGTGACCTAATTGCCAAGGTCTAACCTGCTGGTAGTAGAACACTAGAGAGTACTATGCACTAGAGTATTTGTCAATTATAATACCAAAATATACTCAAGTCAAGAAACAATACCTGTGCTTCATTAACCCAGCGCCTCACGAAATCTGGGACTGTAGCCGACAAATGTAGTGCAGATACCAATGCAGCAGAGCTAACAGCTGGGTTTTTGTCTACTATAGCCTGCTTCATATAGCGTTCAATAGCTTGCAGCATAGAACTGTCGCTTATACTACATAGAGCTCTTATAGCTGCTGCACGGTACAAGTCCTCTTTACCAGTCATGTCCTTGGTCAGTGATGATGTAACAATTATGACATCCTGAGCCATGGGGCTCAGCTCTTTTATCGCCAGATATACCAAACGACGTAGAACAATATGTTTAGACTGGAATAGCTTCGTGGTTGCGAAAAATATATCAGTTGCTTCTTGCAGCGTTAGTTTTTCGCCTTGGTTCAGCAAGTATATAATTTTTGTAAGTATGAGCATGCATTTTCTTGGCACTACTGGGGAGGAATTGAAATATCTTGTTTCTTGCAAAAGAGTTGTTTTGTCCAGATTTTGGAAATAACTAGCACCGCCATCTTCTTCTTCCTTCTTATCGCGTTTGAATGAACTCATCGTGCCTATGTATCTTTAATTTTCAGTTTTATCACTTTTCCGTTTAGATAAAATCAGCTAATAATAATTATATTTAAATTTAAATCTACCCCAATAATTGGATGTACTAGATAAACCTCATGCACAAACCTCTACCTATCTCCCTAAATAAACTAGACCAAGATGATGTCGACTACAATAAGACGATCTCGAATTTTGATATTGATTATAATTTTTGTAAAGAATATGGACAACGTTATAGTATTTAAATACACAAATCTACAAAGGATTAGCACATTTTCATGACTGCAAAATTAAAACAATACGTCAGGTCGATATGTGTACAATCTACAATGAGCACATCATCGATTTTATGTCATTGTCATTTGAGTTTGACATATATGACACTATCAAGTACATGTGTTAGGAAGTCATGCGAATTCCTAAAAATTATTATTATTTATAATGTAGCATTACATTCAACAATAGGGTATAGTTAAATGCAATAATTAATTTATTATTTACTAATCTGCTTCAAAATATACTTAGTATTGATATTTTAAATATAATTATGGTCTCTGAAACCATTGCGTGCATATAATTATTATTTATGAAGAGAGTGATAAATGTGAAAAAAGCAAGGCGGAGGTTGTAAGAATACAGAAATTTGGCACTCGACGCTTCCTTCTTTCTCCGTACTCTTACGGGGAAGTAAGGTCCTTACCTGACGTGATAATTAGATAATAACAATAGTTATTTTTAATCAATATCTTGTCATGCCAAGAAAGTCAACAAATCTATTTATATACATTTTAGCAGTAAATATAAGGCTTTATATTTTAGAATTTTAATAGGGTTACGTGTATGATTTTTGCAATACGACATGTATACATCAATGTAATCCGCATTGGGATGTTATCGTCACGGAATAACCGGTAAATAAAATGTATGGTATCTTAAAACGTGTAAATTTTCGTTGCCTTTAATATGATGTTGTATTATATCCATAGCACACCAGGCAATTGCGGTATTTTCCTGCTAAAACGTCAGTATAGTGTTACAAGTGAAGTTACTTGCAATATAATAGTGCCTACCAGGCCAGCGATTGCGCTTAGTATATAATAATATGTACATAGATACATTTACATATGGGACACTGATATAGCATACATAGAGATCAATGTTCCGTGCGAAATCATTAAATTCACCACAAAAGTATTTGGTATGGTTTAGAATGGAACCGGAAATCATAGGCTCAAGAAACAATGACATGATAATTTCACTATGTCATACATTATACAAGCATTTATTAGAGAAACCTTTTAGGAATGGTTAATGTCTACGATGCAATGGGATTCTGTGTTGTCATAAATTACAAAGCGCTCATTTCTCATAACATAACGGCGCAACAATCTGCTAGCACGACGCAAGGAAAATAACATCTTCAAGATAAAATAGAATTATGAACGTATTTACGTTGGTTTAAAAAAATTAATGGGCTTTGAATTATTATATCCCTTAATATTTTCAAGTAATCTAAGGGAAATAAACTATTTAAAGTGTTACGATACATTAATGTTTTATGATATATATTGAACGTGTCCAAACGTGTGTCATTGAAAACGAACGAATGAATGTATCTGTAAAGAAAATCGTTACGGCTAGTAGGTACATAACAACAGGTGCGATTGATTGCACTGAAAATTCGGAAAATGAATAAAATTAAGTTTCCTATAAAATAAAGGAGTCTGAATTCTTTAGTTGATAAAGGACTGTCCGATGGAGTTTTATTACATGTTTTTCGCAATCAAAATATACGACTTGCACTTCGGCTTCTGGTAAGTCTTAATTATTTATTTAAAATATAATTATATGTAAATGTATATATGAAGATTTATATTAGTTATTATAAGTAATAAGGGCTTACTTTGCTATTGTACTAGTTAACTTATAGGTAAAAATGTAATTGTGCCATAAAATAGATACCTATGCCGACTTGTTGAATGCAATTATTACAATGTAGGTACAATTTTACTTATAGGTCCATATTATCATTAAAATAATTATTTTGTATTGTCTTAATTTATTCCAAGCGTTTTTATTTGCCATAGGGGTAATATTCTTTAATGTCGTCATAGTCGGGCTTATAATATATATTAAAGCAAAGCGTATTAGGATGGTATATTACAATTATTTAAACACACGTAGTTGTGAT
Organism: Microceris miodesmiata; assembly: GCA_018245735.1. Classification (NCBI taxonomy): domain Eukaryota; kingdom Metazoa; phylum Arthropoda; class Insecta; order Lepidoptera; family Hesperiidae; genus Microceris; species Microceris miodesmiata. Next base: position 9,689 of record DWEC01003634.1, read on the forward strand.
ATAAGTCCTTTTTAATTCATTAAAATATGTGAAAATCTAAAGCAAAGTCTATCGCAGCATTGCGAAATAATATTGCGCAGTATGATCGCAAAGGTAAGATATATGCTTAATAATATAATAGCACATAATATATATTGTATCTCCTCCTGACACGACATTTATAATCATTTTATACTCGAATATTACATAATTATTATGCGTTTAATATTTAAATAAATCAGTTTGAATTATTATTATTGTGCTTTCTTTTGCCAATGTATTAATTAATTTTTATTATTAGGATTTTTAGGTCGTAAAAGTTCGTTTATGATTTAGTATCATGTTAAACCACTTGGTTATGTCCATTTATCAATTTCTAGGGGACATATTTAGGTACTTACTTTAGTGAAAAGCTGAAAATACATACGGTCTGTGGTTTTCGCCAGAAGTTCAGAAAAATTTAGATAAAAAAACATATACTTAAGGAATTTTAATTCCTGTTTTATAACAGGCCTTGAGTATTTTTAAGCTTATTATTTTTTAACTATATCAAGAATATATTTTTGATTATTTCAGCGTGGAACTAATTCTAAAAATTATTTTACATATATTTTATCATCATCGCCATCATCATCAGCCGCAGCAGCCTATCTCAGTCCACTGCTGGACATACGCCTCGCCCAATGAGAACCATCGCGCCCTGTCATAGGAGAGGGTGCGATGGCGACATATAGATACCTCTTTAATCTCGAGGACTATGGCCTACCAGGGTTGT
>DWEC01003635.1:0-10442 GCA_018245735.1 Microceris miodesmiata
ATACGATACGAGACGATACGAGAATATTCGTGTAACGTTTTGTAAAACAGCTAGAAAGGTAATTTACTAAGAAAAGAAACATCATATAGCGCACTGTGAACACAAGAGTATTTTCCAGTCCAGCAATGTATCTTCTTTTCTTATTGTACCGTACTTACATTTGTAGAATTGCTGGAACACTGCGAGCTTGTTGTAAGTAGTAAATATTTTCTCTGGCGAAGACGAATGCTTTCTTTTCAGGCGATGTGTTTGAGGTATCGTAAATAATGCAACAATCTAATGAATGTTGGAGAGCGAATATAAAAGAATAAATATAACTCGTCTATTGCTGTTTTTTGAGGTTGTTGTTAGAATTCGGTTTTGTTCTTGTTAATGAATAGAAAATGCATTACGATTTAACAAATAATGCTAATATCATTTAGAACACACTACAATTAAAATTCCGGTTTAAGTTTATTCTAAATTTAGATTTTACTGCCCTTGATTGAAACGCCTTGGGGTGTTTACTACTACTATTAGGGGTACTAAGCCAGAACATACGATACTAAAGCCGTTTATATACTAATTTACTTTTTACTTTAAGAAACCCATAATAACACAAACAAACGAACAGCTATGAACCGTTTCTCTTGCTTGTAATTCTGTATTGCGAGGAGAGTTATTTCGGTCCGTCACTCTCACACTTTTTGCGACACCCACAACCACATGCAGTACTTAAATGAGAGTTTAAATGATTTAAATCAATTCAATTGAACTCAAGTGGGGACAGATGGCGAGCAATAAAAGTTTTGTCGTCTGATTTTAGAGGGCAGTTTGTTTGTGTCGATATATTTTGAATGGTTTGTTTGTTCGGAGATAAATTTTGTTTTCGACGATCATTCAGCGAGTTGGTTTATCCTGTGTGATTTATCTCGGTTGGGAATATTTATTGATGGTGGCGCAGACCGGTCGGTAGGTATAATCCGGCAGCGCAGACGTGCGCAGCCAGTCAAGTCGAGAATCGAACGTTCGGTATGTCAAGCAGTTAGACAAGATTTCAGACGCATTGTTTAAGTTATTCCGAGCATCCACCCGCTCATTTCACCCTGAAAAGCAGCGTAGGGTTGGCGCAAAGGATTTGTTTATAATTTCTTAATAATTCGCCTGAGACAAATATTATCATTTTTCAAAATTAAATACAGGTACTTTGTTAAGATTCCAAATCCATTATTCGGGTAATAATAATAAAACAATTTAAATAAAATAGGAGTGTTGTTAAATTATTACTTAGATATTTTTTGACGAATGAGATAGTGTTAAATGTGTTTGTTATAAAAAATGTGTTTTACACAAAGCATTATATAAATAAAAACCACAAAAATGAATAGGTCAATTAGAACCCTACAGGGATTTATCACATACTTACGTGGAGATGATTGCAATGTACATTATACTTAATAATTCCTTGTCATTGACCATCTTAATTGTTAATTGTTAACAACTGAACATAAAAGAGAAATAAACCACAATTGAACTTATTTAATTATTAGCAATAATTAACAAAAAATAAATAAATACACACGCTAAATTATAAAATGAATAACACAATATTAATCGTGATATAAATCTTACAGTGTGACAGAGTAATTGAAGTCGTTTTAAACGCCGTGCGTGTCATGTGGATACATGGATTACACAAATTGCATGTCTTTATTTTCGTATGGGTGAGTCAAGAGCGGTAACAGTTGACCTCGCGCCGCGTGATTCAGTGCGTGATTCAGTCACAAAGAAAGTGAATTTCCAATGCTATTATTATGCACTTGGTTATGATGTTCAGATAGCGACAACCGTGGTACTGCTTGTCGATATGACGCTTCTTGGTTATTGTGTAACAGACGAACTTATTGGTTATTGTGTTATAAAGTTATTGAAAAAAACAGCGTCAAATAATATATAGAAGAAATGTATCCGTACTGTTAATGTAGATGTTTACGCAAGTTTATCACCAACATAGAGTACTTTAAAAAATATTAACTATTAATTTACTTATAGGTACTTTCTGTAAAATATTAACTATTAATTTTCTTGTACTTTCTCGCTTAAACGAGTCGTGTATTTATGAGTGATTTTTCAATTTCTTGTATAATTAATGGCAATAAATAAACATTTAAGATATCTACAAATTGAAATGAATTCTTTTATTTGCACGTATTTAAAATAACATATTTCGATGCAATTTTGAAATGTGTATTAGCATCATCGGCCCATTTTAAATATAAGTATTCCGATATAACTTCTCAAACCCAAATAAAATAATTGTATCCTTAAAATAATAGTAGTTAAGAAAGAATAAATGATACTTCGTCATCGAAACGACTTTTGACATATCGTCATATCTCTTGTTTTATATATATATCCGTGACGTAAGTTTGCTTTGAAAACGTGAATAATGAAAAATGATATTCGTAATCGCGTTTTATTTATTTTTTTACCGGGATTCGTGAGGTCGTTTCCCACTCAGGACATATGTATGTATATTTGTGAAACAAATACGAGATTATATTCTGTGTATGGGTATAAAAATCTACATTATATAAATGTAATTTATTAATGCAATATCACCATTCTGGTTACATAAATAGGTACTGGTTCTGGCCAATCTGGAATCAAATGACAGTGTGTGGAATTTTATCAAGACAATTATTTATTTATTTATATCATAACTTTAGTTTTCTTTAGAACGATAACCCTGTAAGTTATGCTCGCCGTGTACCGGTCAGGTTCGTTACTAGCTGCGAGCAGAACAACAAAACAATCAAATAACGCGATGCCGACTCCCTCGCGGCCGCTGATTGCCGCGAATTTTAATTCGACACGGCGTGTAATTGCTACATTTTATTGCCACATCTAACAGCATGTACCATTCTGGCTTTTATATGTTATTGTATTCGTTTTGAGGTTCGTAAAACTAAATGCTAACTCTCTGTCAAGATCGATTATATATGTGTTCATGTTTAACTAGCCATGAGCCAGTAAATTGCGAAATTACTACAGATTCTTTGAATTTCCATTTTTAAATTGTGATTTGAAGCATTTCAATGTTTTACTGTCATGAAAATAACTGTTTTCTTTTTCTAATCATTAAATTATAACAAAAGAGCTGAATATAAATATTATCTAGCCTGTTGGTCCGCTGGTCATTGATCCTCTGCTGTTAGCGTAGGGGTTGTTGGTTCAATTCCAAGACAATAGGTAGTTTTTTGAGTATGAATGTTTCTGCTATCTATTCCTAAAATGCTCTAAGGAAGTAAATATATAGAAATTTATATATATAGTAGCCCCCTTATTTCCATAGCACAGTTTCAGCCATGGAATCTGATAATCGGACAGTAATTGTTTAACTTAAATTTTCCTCATATCACCTATTGTTCACGGTAATCACATGGTGTAAAGTTTATTATGAAACTGATTTTTTCCGACCTTTTTTTGGTTCCACTGTTGGACAGGGCTCAGAGTCAGAGGGGTCAGAGAGGGATCAGATTATTAAGGGTTCTGCCACGCTGGCCAATAGTGGGTTGGCGTAGTTCGTGTCACCTTAGAGAGTATTCTTTTTATGAACTCTAAAATGTCCAAATTTCACGATGTTTTCCTTCATTTTTCTGGCTAGTGATGTATAATCTTAAAACGCATATTTTGTAGATGTGAGCGCCAGGATTTGAACCCTGACCACTTAAGTGAGAGTCGGAATTGCAAACCTCTAGGCTTAATTTATAGGATTTCAAATTACAACACGTTTAGTTTAAAGAAATTTTAGAAACTCATTCATTCTTAATACAGCTTAAGCGCTTGTTTTTCTCTCTGCTCGAGGCTCGAAAGAAACTTTGTCTATAATTTTGCAACGAAGCAAATTTCGTTACTACACTTTTCTTGCTTGCTCTCCTTCGGCAATAACTTCAACTAGCAAGCAAACTTAAAAAGTTGACACGCGAAATTTTAAAAATTTAATTTAAATGTAAAAAACGGTAGCACTCTACAGAAATATAAATGAAAAGTTTCATATTCAAATATACATTTTGATTCCGTTAATTCAATATGAATTATTATTACTTTTCGGCAGATGTGCCCTATAGCTTTAAAATAAGCATGATACACGAAAAAAATATGACATGGCCGCATAGATTGATATGAGAATACTTCTACTAAGCTTAGTAGTTCCAAGCTGCGATAATAATCGTCATATCCATAGGTGAATGGGGTGTGGATAATACCTCTGTATCAGCACGGAGTCCATTGTCGCAGCACTAATATCGGAGGATGGGCGTAATGTGGCCGCCGGCCGCAATCATGTCTGCTGTATTAACGTTATAAATTAGGACGTTAACGTCTGAGCCCACTCAAATAATCGTAAAGAGCAGCTAGTGGTCATTGTCGACACTTGCGCGCTCCACGCGACTTATGCTCCCCTGGTACTTTCATTTCGCTTAGCACACGAAAAAGGAAAAATACTGGAAAACTTGGCTGCAGCTGTTGTTATTAAAATCGTGTTCATTGTTATGTAAATAATTTGTACAATAAATAACACTCAAAAAACTAAGAATCTTATTTAACTTTTCGCTTAAGATAATTTATGTATTCAGTCTGCGTTTTTTGTTTGTATACAAAACAAATAATGTACAAAAAATGTATATTAGCTGTTTTTACAAAGAAATATTATTTATGTTCAGATTTATTTAAATTTTAAATTAAAATGACAATACCAAAAAAATATTTAATATATTTTAACCCCAAAGGATGAGTTAGAGAGTGAGTTAGAACAATTGATCATTTAAGAATTGTCCAGACAGAAACAATGGCAGTTGATCTGCAGTTTTAGATAGTTAAAGGCTTATAAATTACAATTAAGATAGTAATGTACGCAAATTGGGCAACATCCACAGACAGTGTCAGCCAGCGCTCCGGCGACGTGATGCATACTTATCGCGAGATTTGCCGCAGAACGGTTTCAATTCTATTGTACCATTAGCTGTGTTCAATACTCTTTGATGGTTCGATAAAGGCGACAAAGGTAATAGAAACGTACAAATGCTTTGCAAAATTATATCTGTGACGGTATTAGATGCTATTGGACTTGATTGAATTGGAAATTCATTCGTTTTTATCCAAACAAATTTTATAATTATGGCTGAATTTTCACGCCCGGTCTCTAAGGCCTGACTTGCTACTTCTATGTTAATGAGTCTTCACACACGCACGCTGATTTCAAGACTTCTAACTTCCCGATCTTTGAAGCAACACTGTAAAAGACAGGTTGTTATGGTATCTTTTTTGCCATTACGATGGTGAGAAAATGGTCATATTCTTTATGTTATTTAAAACTACAATGTTTCATTGGGACAGTCTGTCATTGAAATGTCTGGACTGAAATGCCACCTCTCTCCATGTTAATTGTCAATAAAACAGAATATGTACATGTTTTTTACTCATATATGCAGAAAAAGAACATTATGAAAAACATAGTTAGTGGTGCGTAGAAACACAGACAATAAACATTTGAGTTCAATCCTAAATCTGGTGATCTATCGTATAGCAATCTTACATGACTATTTAAGTGTATTAAGATGTCTGCGTTTCATAACTTCAAAACTCCAAATTATCAGTCAACAAAAGCTACTGTTTAACGAAAATATTCACAATATTTAAATTTCCTAACTCAAAAAAAAAGAAAATCAAAAAAAAATATGCGCTAATCGCAACACTTCTAAGTGGTAACTTCATCACACCCCCTATTTCTGTTAATTTTCATCGGATTGTATAGATAAAATTGAATAAACGTAAATATATAATCGTTAAGAACAAAATACTCGTACCGTCGCTAATTGGCGAGCGAAAGTGTCGTTTCAAAAGAGAATTAGACACGCAAATATTTATTTCAATTAAAGGCCCCCTTTTTAAGGAGCGTGCGATTGACAAGAAAAGAACCCGTTGACATCTGAGAAAAAGGGTTGTTGTAAGAAACATTTGATTGAGAGGCTGCTCGGGGATCTCTTACGCCTTTTACAGCTTCTCTAATTAACTCCGCAAGCGTCTTCTGTGTTGGTTATACGGATTACATTGTATTTGCGTCTAAAAGTAAAGCTACAGTAACATTGTTTATTCAATAGGGAAAATATAAGGAAAATAAAAATGTTAAATTAATTTTTTACTTTGCAATTCTCCATATGTAACATGTTAAATAAATAATGTTATAACAAATAAATTCAAGTAACGATTAGGGATATCAATATCAATCAAATCCAAAAAGTGTTGAAAGAATTTTGTGATAGTTGCAACACATCATTCAAATTCCTTTATACATAGAAGCCAACAGCGTTATAAAACACAGAATATTTCGATAATAATTTGCTAGTACAAATCAATCCCCGAGAACGCGCTTGTCCTATTATTACTAATACAGCTTCATTTCAAAATTATGAATGAGATTTATTGGTGATATCTAAAAAACGAAACGTTGATGACGATATGAAATGGCCGGCATGTATCTATTCGAAATAAATATCTTTTATTGGACACAGCGCAGTTATGATATTGATAAAAATGCTATAAACTAGTGTTATCTGGAGACCAGTGTCTTAGAAAAAAGGGGAGGAATGTAATAAAAGATAGGTAATACATTTTCTTTGTAGATTTTATGCTTGACCGCACATGGAATATTTAAAACTGGCTGGCTTCGGTCCTCCGTTCGAATTGAATAGCCATCCATGTGAATGCTGTTTTGGTATATTTACATATTCCACGTACGATTCTATAAATATGAAAACAGGTTGTACTACTAAGTATTTACTGTTTTACATAGAAATAGATGTTCTCGATAGAAAAATGTTTTGCGCTGAGATATAAATTTTTCAAGCGCTCAGAATTTTTAAGCGCGACCCGTCTGAATTTCAAATGGTCTCGGACACATTAATTTCCGTTTTTATTAAAACTCTCATATTTAAATTGCGTTCGGTTCGTGCTGAATCTTGTTTTCTTTTTCTTTAAATTAGCCACGAAATACAAATATCATTGTACCCATTGCCTCTGTAACAGTAGAAAAAATATATGTAGAAGTTCTTTCTTAGTCTACATGAAATTATAACAGCCACTATTGTTTCGTTGGATATCGGAGCGATGTATTGAGAACTCATAGCGTTTTGCATTGATTAAATTAATTATATCTAGAAGCGAAACATGTTAAATGATTTACTAAACAGATTTATTTATGGATGCATTTAATAATATCATTTAAATAAATAAAGTGTTAATTATAAACAATGTTTTTTAATCAACAACAGCCTTTAAAAGACATTTTAAAAACACGTTAGTTCATAACAGATAATTAGAACAATTATTATAATCTGTGACACTCATATATCAAATTTAAATTATGAGATAAATTTGAATACAAAGCAAACAAGCAAGCAAATCAAATGTGCACTTACAAACGTTATCCGACATGAAATCTGAGGATTCGTAGTAAATTAACGCCAGCGTCTTGACGATCACCGTTTCAAAAAGCCGTGACTCCGAGAAGGGTTGCCATTAAGGATTCAAGAGGCGGGCCGAGGCTCCGCTAGTCCGCTTCACGGCAGCTAATTAACATGGCACTCCTTTCAGCTTGTTTACTCACACTCAACGCCAAATTACGTTAAGAATCTTCGCGTCTTTTCCGTATCCGGATAACAGCTAATAATTACATAGTTGGTTGCAGTAATTTTTCGCTCTCACAAGGTTTAATATGTTGTTGGGAATTGCAGAACATAATTATATACAATAAATGACATGTCTAAGGATAGATACGCATTCTGGAATTTGAACCCAAACTAGAGAGAGTTTGTGCTAAGGTAAACTATATAGCGAACAATGATAAAGATATATTTTACACTGACACATGAATAATATTTCTGTTCAGTACATCACCTAACTCAGCAGTCAAGATCACCAAACGATGGACCAACGAACACATCAGTAGAGGTGACGACATAATCTGGTTCTAAATTTTACATCGCTCATTATACGCTTATAACAGCTTGTAAGTAATCGTACTAAAGAAACAAATACAATGTAAAGAAACACATGTAATGTTGTTGGCTGATAACATCGATTTTTAATATTTTGTTTACAAGTCTTTTCCCTTTTTCTGCAAGATTCTCCGGTAGACATTCTGGTGTTTTTAGTCAGTATATTTTAAATCATCTCGTATTAAAATATAAATACAATATTGCTGGGGAATTTAAATTTATTCGAATGCTTAGATTTGTTTACTAAAAATTTTGTTAAAGCTTTGCCTTCGAATGAGAGCGCTGATTGGGGATTAAGAAAAATCACCGTGATTCCACCCTTTCATTGACATCAACCCCTTTATGCAAATATAAGAGGAAGTGCCAATTAAGTCGAAACATTCGGGCACAGATTACCACGGTGGCTACGATGTGTTTATTATTATAGTGATCATAACATTATATTCCTAAGAGAGCAAAGTAATTATTTAAATTACTTGCAATTTGCTCCAAAATTTAGTGCATTTAATATCCCGTAATATTTAATATTTATACCAACATTTTACTAAACGTAACTCATTATAAAGTATACCTACTTAACTAAAAAGCTACTTATAACAATATTCAAAACCATCTCAAGCTCTACATATTAATAAAAAAAGGAAAAACAAATGAGTAGATAATTATCAGTCCATATAATAAAATAAATGTTCTTCTGAATCATATATAATATAATGATTAACATAATATTGCTTCATTCCCGCGGACAAAATACATAGGTTCGTATCTAATAATATGCCATAACCATATCATACATTGGTATGCAAAGTTAGCTCTAAATAGAAAACAATATTTACAATGGACATTATCGTAAAGGATATCCGAAGTCTGCATCGATGTAATGCAATCGACTGAACGAGAGGAAATTGAACCATTATCATTGACAACGCGACTCCATTTTCCCAATCCTTAGCGATAAAACGCTAAATAAAACACTTTCACACTAACACGGCTTTGCCGAGATATTGAATTTGAAACCCTTTCGATAGAACGGTTATACATTCATTGCGATACAAGTATTATTGCGTCGTATCGTACTGCGCAATTATTATTTGTATTTCTCTATTATAGATATTTACAAGAAACAAAACGTTCTAGTATATATGTTAACATAACAATTATATTATCTTGACATTTTCTATTTGTATATTTACTATGTCGTACGAAAATAATTCTTTAATGTGTATAGTGCCCTCTTGGACCTAAAAGTAGTCAGATTTTCCCACATCAATATGACCATCAGAAATAGTACATGTTTCGCTAATATGACCACATATTAGAAACAAGTGGCGATGACAACATGACCACAAAATATACAGAATAAAAATTTGCAAATTCAGTACAAACTGAATTCCCAGTACATATATATTAATAAGGACTAAAGCTTGGACACAATGGTCAAACTAAAAAGAAAGTAACAATGGCGTATGGAGCTTAACTTTGGTAATATATGCGAGACATCGGAACACAATACCCCATCTTATATCAAACCTCAAACGCCGCCAACAAAGTGGAAGGGTAAACTTAACGAACGACCCTCGTTCCCATTAGACACAGCAGTCAAATAGAGAACCGTAAGTCACTTGTTCTGGACCATCTCGAGAATGACCGGCCCGTCTTGGCGCCTTGCGGTAGACCGGCAAACAGATATTAATTAGTTCGGACTGTATAATTCAATTTTCTTAGATGTGCACACAATCTCATGGGCTTCACGCCCGTTGGCGCTTAGCATTATTGGAATTTGTATATCCAATTTGATTGTTATATCCAACTGATTGAATTAAAGTCCAATCTAAGCGCTATGCAAATTTGAATAATCGTGCCAAATGTTATTATAAAGACAAATAACGTTTTTATACAAAAGTAAGATATTAAAACTTTTGTGAAGTTTACATTTAATGCTACTATTACTCCTTTAAAATAGAAAATCTGGATTTTCGACGTTCAGACTACATTGTAGTACAAAAACATTTTTGGTTTACAATAATTTGTATATATACTCACATACGGTTAGCTTTTGTATACATGCATTTGTCTAACGTAACATCATGCCTGTAATCCCCGAAGGGGAAGCCAGATGCGTGTAAGGCACTCCTAAGTTGCACCAGTTACATTTAAGTCCCATGAAATAGGTGGTGAGCCTATTGCTATACGCCGAGTGGAATTTCAGACTCCGAGTCACTACTAGAAATTCTAAATTAGAAAAATCCAATAGTACCCGACCCAGGATTTGAACCAGAGACCTCCCGATCGGCAATCGCGCTTGCAACCATTCGACCAACGAAGTAGTTAAAATTATTTGAAAAAAAAACAAGTTCCATCAATGTTTACTTGAAAAGACAAATAATAAAATATGTTTGTAACGAT
>DWEC01003636.1:0-10441 GCA_018245735.1 Microceris miodesmiata
CTGTTCGCCGTTCCAGCCGCACTGAAACTGAACGCCAAAATGGATTGAGTATGAAAGATGAATATGCAACGTCGGCGCTACTGAAACGCGTACGGCCTCGGCCAGAGTGATTTATTGCGTTTAGATTTTTTTCTTTTGTTTTCGTCCGTGTTACTCTGTTTATAGCTTTGTTTCGTAAACGCAATCGAGTCGCGTCCACTAGATTGGATTGGAAAGTTAGCCAATATATTTTACTCATAGATTATTGTGAAAATTATTTTTACAGAGTTTTAGATACAGCGCTTTTTGCCATGTATGAAATTTTAATATGTAATTAAAGTAAATGTTAATAAAACTTTGTGATACGTATTACTTACGAGTTTTATAATATTATCTTGTAACGGAATTAATAGTTGTTTCCCATGCGCTTCATCGGGCGAAAACAGAAATCGCTAATTTATATTTTTGCTAAAATTATTTGTTATTGCGGCATAGTCTTAGGAAATAGACACAACGTTTTTTTAACTTTTTAACTCTAAATTTTATAACTCTACCATTCTACAATGTACAATTTCGTTACTTATCAAATAGCTTGATAGGTGCACGCAAGAAAAATCTTCAAATTATCTGATTGTTATGGATTTAATCAACATTTCTGATAATTAATTTTACGCGAGAATTTTATCATTGTATATTGATTAAAGCAAATTTTTAAAATTCATCATGTAGGAACATAGATTTTTTTTGTATAAGAAGTAAGAAAAGGAAAATTTTTAATTGATTAAATCGACATCAATTAGATAAACTTTAATTTTATACACACAATGACTAAATTGAATGCTGATTAGTATTCCGTTCGTCATTGCGTAAAACAATGAAGTGTAAATAAATGGATAAAACTTAGCTTAATACAAGCCCGCAAACATTTATTTAGATCTCACCCGAGCGTCTGGCCTCCAACTTTCTAATGAACTTGTAACTTGACTGATCTAATTATCTAAGTGTAGTCGACATGTACCTACACGTAATAAAATCACTAGATTTTTGAATGACTTCTACGTATATTAAGTTTTTTTTTTATCATATGATACGCTAGTGTTTGGTCGCAGTCCCAATCCCGCCAAATGGAAAGCGCAGAGGCGCCCTAAGTACATATTTTTTATATTTCCTACAGAATTACCGGATTCAAAACCGAAAGTACATGCGCAGAAGAGCTGGTACTCAGCTGGTGACATGCTTCGAGCGAACTGCACATCACCGGCGGCGGACCCGCCAGCCAATCTCACGTGGCTCGTCAATGGATATGAGGTGAAATTATAATTGTTGGGTCATTTACACACAAATTAATAAACCTCTTAAACAGGTGATATCTGTATTTATTTCTTCATTGATTACAAGTAGGTATTATATATAATAACAGTGATATTCTATTGCACACAGGTGAAAGGTCTCGATATACCGTTGTCGGATACGTCATACACATTTAGAAAACCTGTGATAAGCGACGCGTCGCTTGAAGACGCGAATAGAATAATATTTAGTCCGTGGGATGCAATCTCTGGCTACGAGGAGGCGGTGACGGATGTAATAGATATACCGGGCAACATCGACGTGCTGGAGGTGCCGGATGTTGAGAGCAAACAGAAAAACAAGTACGAGGAGAGCACAACGCGGTTCGTGCCGAGACTCGAGCAGCCAACGGGCAAATTGAACGTTAGTGCCGAGGAAGAGAAATCTAATAAATCATCCTCTTTCAGCCAGCTCGTTATAAGAGTACAGTCGTCACATTTCCGTAAGGTTAGTGATTCTCATTAAGATACTTAGAATCTGCTATTTTTATCTGTTATATTTTAATAGTTTTTCTCTTTTAAATATTGTTAAACAAATTAATATTAATATATGGAAACCTCCCATGTATTAATTCATTACACTTTTAATTTTTTTTTTTATATAAGAAGAAACAATAAATATTAATATCTGATGACATTTGCGGTTGGTCAACCGTATGCGGTCTGTGGATATGAAAGATAGCCGTTAAATAATAAAACATAAAAAGATGAAATTACTTTATACATATAAATGCAAATTATATTCAATCTTCACAATAATTGAATTGTTGTTGTTAAACATGAATGTATTTTAACCCCCAATTATATGTAGACGGGCCAAGGGTAGCCTCGCTATTGTTCATTTGTAAGCACTCGGTTTCCCGAATTCAATAGATTTATTAGGTCAACAAAAGCCCCTTTTATTACTGTATTAGGAAATCAGCGCTATAAATTAACTTATTACACTTTCCTTAATTCAATTGAGAATTTACAGGCCGTCTCTAATTAGAAACACGGTAGAAATTAGGGCGGTGTCTGTCACACGCTTCTAATTTCCGAAACGCTTGACCTAGAAAGAGGGAGCTGTGTTGAGTTGATACTTTTAGTAGAATTGAACGTAGTTGTCGATGTCAAGGTAAACGTTATCTGTATTACAGCTTAATAGAACGTACTCATTGCAACCGATTATAATAATTTCAATTTTACTACTGTCTTTGTTCGCATCGTAATAATATTGAAAGTAAATGGACAATACCTACATATATAGATATTTGTTATTTGAATGTTAATAAATAAGCGATAACTGTAAATAGACCGAAACAAAAATTTCGACTTGAAACTAATTGTTAGGCGACAAATAAAGGAATTAAAAAAATACAAATAGAGTTTCACATTCATCTGATTATTATTATAGGCCTCCAACTTCCTAGTCTCAATCATGAAATATGATCTTCTACTTTTTCCTATCACTGTTGTTTGTTTTAAAAGTATTCCGAGTGAATATCATATTTTCGGATAAAAAGTAGCTTAGTCATTTCCGCATCCGATGTAAGTAATATGTAGACACAAAAAGTATGCGTGCATGCTTTTATACTCGTATATTATAATAATTAGCATGTTAATACTCGCAATAATATTCTCTGATTTAGTTCATACGATCGGACACTCTTCTTAAATTTTTATTTCTCACTTGAGATATGTAAATAGGTATATGTGTTCTATCGGTATAGTTTTATTATTAAGATATCGTACTCCAAGGATTCATGGGGCAGGCAGGACGTTCTAAAGCTTCTGTGTTTTACTGGTATCAAATAAGTACCTACAAGATGTTAGGTGGGTTTAAAGACAGAAGATACCTATCTTAAATCTATCTAAGATACCTATCTTAAATACCTATCTTAAATACCTATCTTAAATACATACCTATTAGATTAGATACATATCTTAAATTTGCAAAGTTTTTTACGGTCCTGGTGTAAATATTTTCGTATTTCCCAAACGACAGGGTCGACTGAACGTGACGTGCGTGGCCAGGATCATGTCGGTGTGGTCCGCCAGCGGGGAGCTGTTGCTGGACGAGGAGCGCCCGCACATTGCGCCTGTCATGGGCAGCCGTGACTCCAATTCAGGTAATTTTATTCCGTATAAATTGTATTCCAGGTACTTGCAATGCAAAACTGAAATGTGAGCATATTTCAGAGTTAAGTATAAAACTAACGGGTTTGACGCAACTGATGTTGAATAGTGACAAATTAGGTAAAGTCATATCTACGTTTAAAATACAATCATTGATGCTGTGTTACTTGTGTAGTCTAATTGTAAGTTGATTCGTGTGTAATTTAATCTGTCGTACTGTTCAAGGTGAAAAACATTGAAATCTAAACTACATAATGGCACAAATGAGTACAGCACTGAGGCGTCTCATATCGAATAATTGCAATATCTTTCTACCTAGTTTAAATTTAAGCATAGCAGCGAGACCTGAAAATAGGTCGCTCGTTTTAAAAAATGCCTGTTTCCTTATTACGGCGAAATCTGTATTTAACTGACTTACTTGATGTAATATTTAAGTAGTTTATTATTTATAAGTGATTCTATAACAACTATACATCATAAATAAACTCTTTTTAAATATGTCTGCTTTACGACACATGACTAACATGGCTGAGCTGGCTAATAATACCTGCTGAATATATAATTCGTTAATGTCCACTCAGTGAGTTCGCACAAAATGTTAAGACACAATTTTACGTTAATTGACAATACGGCAAAAAATATTTTTTATAATATAAATCTATACAATTCTCCGACTACATTCTAGACTGTTCGAAATGATCAGGACTATGTCTATGGTTCCCACTCAGTGTCAATGGAATTTAAGTTAATTTTTCATTATTATATTTAAATGTCTGATTTCAACGATTAAGTGACGCTCCACATCAGCAGCATTTTTGATTAAATTTCGTAGTGCTTTAGACTTGCATAATTACGTGTTTTAATATTGAATTTTACAATAACTCACTTGTAATGACAGTGGGGCGCAGTCGTTCGACTGTGTATTGGACAATATTGTCTTTGTTGTACACTTTACGTTTCCGTTTGAAGAATAACGCCGCGTAAATACCAAAAAAAGCGAATCCGAAGGTGAAACGCGAGGCTTTGTGTGTTGTGTAAAGGTAAGGTTGATGATTTCATCACACAATTTCCTGTTTCAGGATGTTGGCGCGTGACATCGTATCTCGGCGCGACAACGCTTTTAAATTGTATATTATATAGACTTTGGTAAGAATTCCTTTTATCAATAAATACGTGGATCTGCTACTGGCATGTAAGGAGCAAGGGGGAAGGAAGTCAAGGAACACACGAAATTGCGTTATATCCCAGAAATTTAACATAACATAACATAACATCACGTTTGTATTTCCCAGAAGGGTTAGGCAGAGAAGTGTAGTTTACTTGTTCAAATTTATGCGTTAATGAATAATAATACTATCGCTCTTAATAAGCTACTATTTTAATTTAATTGCAGAAGTATCAGCGCCATTTTTGTTTTTGAAGCATCTCAAATTAAAAATCAAGTGGTTTCCTTCTTCAATAAAATTCCTGATGTGAAACCTTACGCGGAAAGTAACTGTCTCTGCTAATTTCTCTTGTTTATTTAGTTGTGTTTTCTATTCAGTTCAAACAATATCGGATATAGGAAATGTGGTTTAAACACCCCATGTCAAAGATTAATTTACTTAAGCGATAACGATATATGCCACAAGTGCTTACATATATATTTCTAGGCAATATATGTATGTACATGGTTCGCTTAAATCGGACGTCGTCAAAGAGGGCCAGGTCAAAAGTTACTTGACCGGCATATGTGATGATTTTCATTAATGTAGATTTATTCAAAGAAGTTTGTTAGGACCTTAGCTGTAGGTAGAAATTGTCACTTACTGCCTACCCCTATGAGAAATTAGCGTGACTATGTCTATGTATGTATACATTGTAACAAAGGCGTTCCATTTGTAAAGAGAACAAAAGATTTTTTTGTGTTTCCGACTTTAAAAAGAATTTAACGGGAAAATAGGTATTCCTGGCAGCGTTATCAATGCGTCACCTCGCCTCTTCAAGATAAATTTGTTTAATTTAAGGCACAGTAACATTTTAACCCTTTTATAAATTCCGTAATTCTTACTAATTACGTGACTTGCAAATTAACAGAATAATTTGTTGAAAGTAATAATGCTGTCGAAAAAAAGAAATATGGTTCAGATGTTTTTTTTTTATTATCTTCAATTCTATTTCAGGTTGATCCGATGATGAAGAAAGGCGAATTTGTAATAAAAAAAAAATGTTATTTTCCAAACTCAAATCAGTGTTACAGTAACAAAGTTGTACGCCCACATCTGTAGCTGAGTATTCTCCATATATTACCGAAATGATATGAGAAATAGTTGTCATAGATGGTAATCACGTACTTACGATGATTGAAACATCTATGTATGTAAAAAATGGTTGCGTATATATTAACCAACGTTTATACTCTCTTATATGTGTGGCGGTAGCGTATAAATAAATTGAACAGTGCAGGTAAACACATTTTATCGGTGAAGTGATTTATTATCGTAGTGAATTTTATACCTGTATATAAATAGTTTTAACAATATAGACCTTCTACGAGAATTGTGACGATTCGCTTCACAAATTCTACAATTATGTACGTAACTGTTATATGAGTTATATAAATGAAAAACGTAAAATAAAGAACATTTCTATTTATATTGGGCTCATTATTTCCTTTGGGTTTGTGTGTGAGGTGTTCGGAAAGTACGGGATGGAATTTAATGGCACGAAACAATTCCCCTATCATCCTTCCACTAGGGATAATGGAGACGCGAGGTGAGTTTCCGATCACACCCTGTTCGAGAAACTAGGGTTTATGCTTTTTCTTTTACGATACACGCAGATGGGATTAATGTAGGTATGATGTCAACGTATACACATAAAGTTTCACGTTATATCTCCACAGTTGGGAAATCTTAAGAAGCAATAACAGACAGATTGTAGGATACAATGATATAAAAAAATATCAAGTTAAAGTTAAATATATGATTAAGAAATGTTGACGTGAGATAAAGTGTTTTCATTATTCAAATATAATATTTAATTTAAGCTACAAACGATGAAAGAACCCACGAATACATTGTATTATGAAGAAGTTAAACGATATAAACGTCCTTAGATGTCTTGAAGCTTTAAGGAAAAATATATTTTAGTGTTTGTTGACTCAGTCATATTGAGGCTGTCGCTATGAGAGTCGTATTTTAACTGTGTAAAATTTACCGTCAGTGCCACGAACTAAAAGCTCCACGAAACTTGTGTACTTCATTTAAAGATTTACCAAAACTTTTACCGGAAAATTCCCGGGAAAAGAATGTGCACCGGGACACCGCTTAGACCTGTGCACTATTTCAAGTGTTTCATTCCCTCGGCTTTTAAAACGAGAGAAGGAATTTATTCCATTATATGTAGCGTAAGAATTACATAAACAATTTCTTTTGTTACGGATAAGAACGTTTTTATGTGGAATGCTTAAGCGTAACCTAGTTCTAACAGACATCATAATATTTGAGCGTTTTTTATACAAAACTAAAATGAAAATGCCGCGATAATTTAATAAATTTTTTCACAATTAGACTGTTCTGTATCCATCTAATTACAAAGAAAACGGTAAAGGATTTGACAAAACTTTTTTTTTCAATTAGCAATAAAAAGTGACTTTTTAGTATCTACTTTATCGTAATAGGAATCCTATTATTAAAAATATATTTATTTACGTTAAATTATACACGAATGTAAAAATATAAAAACGATGTCATTTACCTCGTATTCGTCTTTAATAATATACCTACTGGTACACAAAGATTATCAGTACTATATAAGTTATAACCGAGCCTCTGAAGAAGAGGCTTATTCCTCTTATTTCCCGTTTATCTTCGACCTTGTTAGAATCAATGTTGTCCTCAAATTTCTACGTCTATTGACTTAATATATTATGTACAATAATATATATTATTATACAAGCATGATAATGTTCATGCACAAAGCCGTCAATGACGGAAATTCGCATAAGAAGAAATACTCAACTATTTTTTTTCATTAAGAATTAACTGCACGAGAATGAGTATACGACCAAGGAATGAGTGATAAAATTTGGTGATGTACAAAATTACCCCATCATCATCGTCATCGTCATCGGCTCTTTTATCGTTACCCCTGAAATTTATCGATCATTCGAATATTTAAAAAAAAATCTGAATTTTTTGGACAGTGGAACGATAAAATGTTCGACGATCACGATAAGATTTTAAAAAAATGATCATTAAATAAACGGCCAGACGGTAGCAATTAAAACATTAATTCCAAGGATAATATCAGATTTTATTAGACCAACTATTAAAATTTGATACCGTTACTAGAACCTGAGATAGGGCTTAGCTCAAAGATTACCGTCCGTAACCAATAAATAAGCACGCTACAAAGAGGTTACATTTTATATAATTTGTAACTTTTAAACGGTACCTACTATGAGTATAAGAACCAAGGACGAGTGATAAAAATTATGTGAGGTAGAAACATGCATCATCATCATTATCTCTTATCGCGTCTCTGAAAATGTATCAATAATACTAGTACATTGAAAATGTATTTATGTTGAGACTATTGAAGACAAACGTCTTTGTGTCTTATTCTCTTTCGCCTGTGATTCAGTATCTATATAATACACACATGCATGCACATTTACACTGGTACGCACGCACGCACACAACATAATTATGTAGAAATTATAAATGAAATAAAAATGATGTCTTTAACGATCATTACTTTTACTAGGAACCTTACAGAATAAGTATTTACATCTTTGACGACCCACGTAATTCCTGTAAAGTTGATTTTCCTCAAATTCCTTCTCAACAGATGGTCGCTCAGCAAGCAGGAAACGCTTACCCTGTTTAACGTCTTCATATTACATTGATACCAAGTTTAGAATAACTCAGTGAGGAGTTAATTTTATTTGCGATTTATAATATTTAATGCGACTATTCTCGTAAACTCGTATTATAATGAAAAAGGTATAATTTTACTTAAGCATAAATGTTTATGGAATGTGCGAGATTATTACAGGAAAACTTATCTAAAAAATCATCATAGGTGAGAAAAGTAACTATATAAGTTCTATCTTTTATTTTATATCCATTTACTTTGACTACTGCTAATATTGATGTTTTTTTTTTAATAAGGAAGGATGATAAGGAATGATGAAAGTATTTACATATATCGAAATTGATGCAATGATTCATTATTCTTTTAAATTAATTTTAAGTTATGATAAAATGTATTGTATCGGGTCATAGAACTGAGAGTCCGTCGGAGGTTTGTGCTTATAGCAGATCTGGGGAAACTGCTGCATGGAGTAGACCACAACCCCGGAGTCCTGCGTCGCCCTAACATCCTTGCGTTGGAACGCTGGGTGGGGAGGCGGCGACCGCTACCACTGCTGGTCTTGCCGAAAGTCAGAACGAATTTACTATCCAAGGGGCCTATTAACCGAGTAATCCGTACACTCATTGAGGTACACCACAAGCTCAACGTATTTTCATGCCAGTTAAGTGAGTTCGCAAAGATGGTGATACATACATACATACATTTGATATGTTATAAATACTAAATTTTATTACCTTTCTAATCTTAGATTATGTTATTTTAAATTATCTATACTTAATTTTGTGCACTTGAATAAAATATTTGTAGTTATTAGGACACTCTGTCGCAATAGGTTAGACCTGTAAGGATAGACGTAATGGAAATAATATATAAATTTTTAGAAGTATTTTTGATAATTAATATTTTTCACTTTTATTCTAGTATCGGCTGTTAATATTGTAATCATTAAAGGTATCACTCTTATCTTTTCGCGCGTCGGTTCCCGCATTTCTTAAGGATCACGATTCCGCTTGCACAGTACCTACATATATATAGTGTTATAGTCAATCTATATTTACTTCTAATTAAAAGCAGAAATGTGTCCAATAACACTGATATGTCCCTACCAGGTCCTATGTTAAGTAGTCGTTTGAAAATTACAATAGTATTCCGCTCGTTACCGTACAAGGCAATATATATTTAATTTAGTTTTATAAGGCTTAAGATTTCTTTAAAAACTTCGCATTTCCCCAACTTTTCCACAGCTGCGTCGCTTTTGCGCTACAATTTACACCTTAATATCATCCTGCCTCATTCTTTCGTAAATACTGAGAAAATGTGAAATGCTGTTGCTTTTATTTTATACACTGAAAAGTATTGCCTATTTAAAAAATAAATATGGTTCATATTTTCAATTTGTTGTCCTGAATGATAATTTATTTATCGTTTTCATCATTTGCATCAGGCAGGATGTGATTTAGTTAAAAAGAATGAACACTTGCTCTAAATTTGAAACTCGTAAAGATCGAGAACATAATATCGTGAATAAACATCGGTAGGAACATTCAATATCATAAAGGACTCGGAACAAATCCCTCGGCATTAGATATAAAAAAAATTCAAATCGTGAGGGATTTTATCAATTCGCTCGGATCAAGGTACCGTGCAGTGTAAGGTATAAAACCCGATCGATTTACCTTAATGGAACAACGAGGACTTACATGAAGCGCTCCCCTGTAATGGTACATTATATGAGTGCCCGCCAAACATTTCATATCAATAATGCAATCTTTAAGAGCATCTTATTATTATACTTTTAAAAGAATTTCTTACTGTTTATGTTTCTTTCGCATATTACTCACATACTGTTACTTCTAGTTTTGCCTTTAGGGATAGCAAAATATTTGTGTATCAAAGATACATTGAAGTCGCACTCGACGGAGCTGTTGGTCTGATAGTGACCATGACCGCGGAGCAACAGATTATTAGATAAATTCCCACCTAAGAAAATTTTTCTTGTACAACATAAATATTTCATTTTTGTCTGTGGTTAGACGAGTAGTTTGTCTATATATACTCGTATATTTACGTTAACAATATATTTACTATCACGTATTTTTGACACTAGATGTTTATGATTCGCAGATACAATTTAGAAA
>DWEC01003637.1:0-10441 GCA_018245735.1 Microceris miodesmiata
AACCGGTGAAACGTGGTAGTGTTGCGCATTCCTCTGCCTACCTCTTCGAGGATTACAGGCGTGAAGTTACGTTAATTAGAATTAAATATTAACCAGCTCAGTTTTTGTGTCAGGTCGCACAACGAGTAGTTTCGGTTAGCTTAGGGTCCTAAAACTGAGTTTGGAAGCCCTTACTTAAAAAAATACACTCAGGATTCATTTCTAATGCCTTGCATATTATCGTATGTGTACCGTCCAGGTCCCTCACAGGCCCATCTCAGAGCTAAAATCCGAAAATGGAAACGCATTTTACGGAATTCGATTTTCGCACTACATGTTACGCTAATACTCAAGACACTATGAGCTAAAGTTATACCCGTTTGGCTGTCAGTATGTTGCATATCTTATAATATTAGAAATTTAACATAGGCTAGACATAACTTTTTCTCATATTCTCTATTTGTAACATGTCCACCCATCATACAGTTATTTGGAGAGTAGAAATATGTTCTGTAGATGTCTGTTGTCTGTGAAACATGTCATTGACCGGTCTTTCTTTTACGTGCGAACATCCATCATGTAAAACTATCCAAAGCATGAACGACTATATGCCGGGTAGGGGCATGCCGTTCTCTAACCGCCTAAAGCCCCACAGTGTTCTTCTTGACGCCGTATTTGAGAACCACATTTTTTTTTTGAATAGGGGGCATACGAGCAAACGGGTCACCTGATGGCAAGTGCCGTCGCCCATGGACACCTGCAGACCAGGAGTCAGCAAGTGCGTTGCCGGCCTTTAAGGAAGGTATACGCTCTTATAAGTGCAATATTTGTGTAAAAAACAATAAAATAATCATCAAACTAAAAACAATCATCATCAATAAAACAATCATCTATTTTTGTTTATGTTTTTAAAAAAAAAGTTCTAGATCAGTATTCCAAAGGCATCCGTCATTACCCTGTCTATGTCCCAGCAGCCTGCCGGGCCGTGCTAGATCGGCACGCTACCGGATATACTGTTTCTACTAATTGAATATTCGTACATGAATTCAAAACCAAGCCTCGTTGCTTAGATATGAGATGTATACATAACTCCTTTTGGCCAATAAATAGTATCAATGCGCGCTGGCAATTGTAATAAATGTGTAGACGCTTTGCAGCGTGTTCAGAGGACGCGGAACAAACTGAAAATGAGAAGTTGCAGTCGCACACTATGTTGCGAATACGTTCCAAGCCGTGCTCTCTGTAAACCTGCAGGGAGCATATCTAATGGTAACCAGACGGTATGTATAACTACATGTCAATATATATTTATATATGTAGATACTTTTTTAATCTCAATCACAGAACAAATAGTTTGTTCATTAATACATATGTTTTCTGGGTGGAAATCGATTCACCAGTCAATTATTAGACTAATGAGACAAACATAATTCACGTTACGTCATACTCGTATGTGCCAATAAATTCAGTTTACATTTATTATGGCCTATTTTTTCTAAGGGTGGACTGAGATTTACTGTCCCGATAGTTTCTTTTCAGCTCTTCTACTGTCATAAAAGCCGTCATAAGCATTTTAGAAATTCCATATAAGGAGAACTGTTTTATGTGTAAGTATTTCTCTTTTTATGCTATTATATATTGAAGGGCAGTTACAGCGCAGTAATTCGGATTTCACCCTTCTGCTGCGAGTGTTTCGGGTGCGAGTACTCGAATCAGCCACTTTGCAAAATTACTCGTAAGTGCGTTTATAAGATTAAGTGTAATTCGGTATAATAGTGAAATAGACATCGAGCGTTAATACAGGCAGCTTGAGCGTTCGGCGTTCGAGCGCGGCGAGCGGCACCCGCGTCGTGCCCGCTGGACGGCGGCGCAACAGTTGGCGCGACAACAACGGCCATGACAACTTCACTACATTATCTTGCAACAGCCTGTCTATGTGCCGTCGCTCGGGCCACGGACACTCCAGCAACAAATAGAGCGCCCACTGTGAGCCAGCGCACGGCCATTGTTGCCTTCGGCCGAGAGCAGCGAGCGCGCTATATTTAGCGCAGCATCAGTCGGCCACCGCGCACAAGTTCACCGCGCGGCTCCGCCGGCCCGCCGCTCCTTGTCGATACTACTGCAACATTCATTCACGGCTCTCGATAACGTTCTAATACTTGTACTTGGCTGTTATCTATCATTTTTCTATCGGAGACCGTTTTCGATGTCGACATACACTTTTGGCTATGTACCGAGTTCTACAATTTAATTACATACGAAACTAGCATTGGATGTATTAGAATGAATGGAGTACGCGGTGTTGCTATGTGGTAGAAGCGATTGCAAGTGCATGGGAGTGCATTGGCCGTTCTATTTGGGGGAACAGGTGCGCGCCGGGCTCTCGCGCGCCTCGTTTGTTTGGGGATTTCTCCTATGAATAGACTTTTCGGTCAACTTTTTGTTTGTTTTCTCGGTTTTCACGTAATGGTGCCGTCGCTTGACAATTCTAAGCAGATAATGTGAGAAAGCAGTGCGACAACTTTATAAGCATGCACATATACATATACATGTACATACATATACATATATCGAGCTCAGTGGGGTGCTATTGGAGAGGCCTATGTCCAGCAGTGGCCGGGAGTAAGCTGATAAAGATGATGATGATGACACATATACATGTAAGGTATGAGATAGGTTCATTTGGTAAATATCGCAGCGTCAAGGCCTTGTGCAATAGCACTATTGTGCACTACATAGGACGTGTATAATTCGTTATGTAAAAAACAAATATTTGCTGACGTCATGAACAATCACTCCGTCAAAGTCATATATTAGATAGGGTTATGGATCAACAGCGCCACTGAGACACAAGAGCTGCGGTGAGCGAGCGCGCCCCTGAAGAGCAGTCTTTATTAATACATTCGCGCCGCCGACGCCCTACACGGCGCGCCGCCCGCCGCCACGCGCCTTTATTTACAAATACACAACGTTCCTATCGCCCATGATACCTGTATTTCCCGGAGACAGTCGTGGCCGGTGGCAACCACGCTACAGGTGGGTAGGTGCAGATCCTGTCAAGTCGCGCCATGACAGGATCATGGATATTAGACGACACTTGAACACAGTAGATTGAACTTGAACACAGTTCGGTTGCAATAAACTAATCTATTGGTCATTTCAGTACCTAACTAAATAAGTGCCAAGGCTTTTCTGTAAGATAATAAGAACTAGTGGTCCGGAAGGCGGTAACCTGAGAGAAAAAGAAACCCGAATCTAAGGAACTGTCTGATAAACAAAGCCACCTCTGGAAGCGTCAGTCGCTACTCTATCAATATCTCATGGAAAAGTTGAAGTTTTGAAAATAAATCACTGTAATTCCCACCCGCTACAAAACAATTGAAAACTGACCTCAGCTACTTGGATTTTTAAAATAATATATTGTGATAAGGAGTAGCAGCGATACTGATGATATCATATGGCTATCATTATCTACAGCCTTCTCCTTGCTTGACATAGGCCTCTCCGAAAGGATTGTACCTATTTGTACCTATTCCTCTTGCTGAGCAACCCTGCTGCCCGTCGCTAGTTGGGGCCTCGGTAGACTGAGGTAAGCCGCGTTCAGCCGGTGGCCGACATCTCGTCTGTTGTATAGCAGGGTGTACCACGGACGGCTAAAGTCAGCTCGGGCTCCTAAGATAGAGCTTGGAACGTCTTACACACTTTGTGTTGGGAACTAAATGAATAAAATAAATGATTATGAATAAATACAATAATTTTATTATTTTACAAGTACACTGTCATAAGTACGCGTCGTATAGTCGGTAAGGGATTTGCCGAAAATCAAGCAACCAGGCGTATAAAGAGAAATAAAGTAATTCGAGGTCTGAACAATTATCGGTTTCGCCATTTATCATACTAACGCACGGATAAAAAAAATCTTAGAATCACAATATTGAGAATAAAATTTCTGATGGTGTAATTATTTGAAACATGCCGTACCTACTCGTATGATCTTCGAAACAATGAATAGGTACTGAACAGATTTGGCTATTTTTCAAAATTCTACGCCTAAAAAAAGGAGGCCCAACATGGGGATTATGCGCCTTGGCGCGTCCTATATCCAGCAATGGACAACGACAGATTACTAAAATTAATCGTGATAATAATGTGAAAATTACACATAGAGAACGTAACTACTTTCCTCTGAAAATATTTTAATACTTCTAACATTTCATATTCAATTTAAAGAGAAATTTAATAAAGAAATTAAAAGAAATTTAAAGAGAAATTTTGTAAAGAAAAATCTTACAAAGATGCAACATCATCCAGTATTGTGAGATTACGTCAAGAGTGAAATATATTTCGGAGTCAAATTTAACATTTATATTTCCCTTACGAAACCATCGCGTTCACTGTGATATATTTTTAACATACGTCTTGCATGCTAATGAGGGTAGTACTATAATTGTACAGCGTCGAATATCCTATAGGATATATGCTTACTATAATTATACATCCTATTGTATATACGTAATCGTAGCTCCATTAGGTTATCATTAAGGCTCAATTGTGTAACAATGCCTAATAATGTTTGTCACGTATGTATATTGATGTAATTAATGACGTGTTAATTAATAATTAATATATTAATAATTAGGGAAGCGTTTATAAGCCTGATGCGGCTGCCTATTGTTAGTAATGTCTGAAACTAAGGTACACAGGAATAGCAATGCATAAACTCTAATCTAGAGTAGCCGGCTACGCGTCGAAAAAATTATATATTTTAGGCCGTTTTCTGCCATATTAAGATAATAAAAGTGCCCACATTTTGAACCCTCGTGCCGGCGCCCAAGAGCTACGTGTTCCGTTGTTAAATCGCTTTACGATTAAACACCGCAAATAATTTTCAAATGCTGTGTGTGCTTGTAATGTATCAAGAACTACAATTAAAAACTCCTTTTTAACATCTCTGAGTTAGTTGTATTTTACCAAGTATAACTAACTCAGTAGGTATAGTTATAACAAATTGCCAAATCCAATTATTTTTACATAAACAAGCTCCGCAGAGACCATCTGACCTTCTGTGCGACAGTTGTCTAATAGATAATTGTGTTATACTGAAATAATTTTGTCCCTTCAAGACAGAATTCAAAATAATTGGAAACAACCAAATATTTAATATTCTATGAAATTTATTAGGTCTGTTAAAGAAACGCTTTTCGGAACACGACTTGAGTGTTACGATATAATTAATACCAAAATTCTACAAGGACTTCCATTTATGCGTTTTTTTATTACGTTGCCATCTTTAATATGAATCTGATTAAAGTTTTTTGTCCTAGACAATGAAAGACAATTATTGGGAACCAGCTAGATTAAAGCTATGCAAAGTAACCACTGCCAAAAGCAATTACCTCCTATTCTATGCGACTTCAACGTAACTGGTGCAACTTGGGAGTGTACAACACTCTTGTGCCTGCCCCTTTGCGGATTACAGTCGTGATGTTAGGTATTTAAAGAGTAAATGGAATCTATAATGGAGAAGATTTATGAATATATACTTCACATATAAAACAATTTCATTATAGATATTGTTAAGAAAAATATATGCTTCTAAATGCGATGCGATTAAAAATGTCACATGTTTAAACGTTAAAAGGATATAAACAGGATATAATCACCTCTTCCGTTTTGTAGACGTTTTATAGAAGTTTTATAGACGTTTTATAAACTGTGAATACAAACGTATTTGTTCTGCAACATCTTTACCGCAAATAGAAGAATCTTGAGATGCTGTTAACAAAATGAAAAGATTCGTGATAGCGCCATTTAGACAAAAGACTACTTCGTCCTTTCTTTGAAATATCTTCTCCCTATAATATCTACTGGAGAAATATTTTAACAGCCGGCAACAGTTTCTAATACGTAAACAACTAATTCAGAAATGGGATAAGTCGTGAAGGATTTTACGCAACGTGTAGTGTTTTATCACAATAATTTTTTTTTTTATATTACTTATGACGTAGGACAGGGTGCGATGGCGCTCAATGGGGGAGGCCCTATGTCTAGCAGTGGACGGAGATAGGCTGATGATGATGATGATGATAGTGTAATTCCATTATATGAAATAAGGTAAAGAGAAAAAAATTACTTTTTGCAAAATATTTATTTAGTTTGTTTTCTGTTGACACGCGCTGATGTACGGACGGATGACTTGTTCAATTCTAAGTAGATACCTATATGAGATATCATACAAAAAATAGCGTGAATACAATACAATGCGCCTGTGATACACATTTGACTTTTAACTTTCTGAATCCTTTTTAGATAAGCCATATCATACGAGTAATGTCTGCAGTTTTAATGTGCTGAAGTCACTAAGCGCGCTTGTTGCTACGTATGTACATACGAGTACATATATGAACAAGAATTAACATGTTCGCTGCCACACGTGTATACTCGTAGCGATATTTTTGTATCTCATTTGCCACCGTACAAAATGTGAGGTAGGATTAACCTCGTAATTAACAATAGAGCCTAGATCAAACTACGAGAATACTCGTACGTATATGGAACTTGATTTTCTGAAAATTATTTGTATTATTTATGTCCTCCTTCGTTTCGTTAGCGTTTCGTTAGCGTAAGTCAGTTTAGAATCCACTTTATGTAACTACGAAAATTCTCGTAGTTGGCACTGGGCGCCAAATCATGTCTTACGAGTATACTCGTAGCTGGCAGTTAACGTATTAAACAACTAAAATGTATATTATAATATTCAGAGGGATTATTGTTCAAATATAAGTACTGAAATACTTGTTAAACAAGAGGTAACCGCAGCCTATGTTACGTAATATTCCGTCACGTTTTGGATGTCAATCCTATTAAAGATATCTTCAGTGAAATATTAACGTTTTCAGACGTTACCTACGTTCTGGATCCCAGAACTAATGTTTATATTTCATTAAGGCCGTGGAAATTGGGTGTAACTCACCATTGGCACTAGTTTATGCAATATAAATTTTTGTTTATACTTTGATGAATAGTGTCTTCTGCTATCAATTAGGGAATGAGAGCGGATTGGATTCTAGGCTAAAAGTTTTGTAGACTGTGAAAAAAGAATATTGAAGACTCCAACTGCGTTAAGAGTACTGCGAGGTACTGAGAGGTTTATTAGAGTGATAGTTACTGTAATGTCTGACATCGAAAACACGGTCAAACAACTCACGCAGAGGATATGTATCGCATTGATATTTAAAAAAAAGTTTTAATCATAATTTAATTATTTGAGTGGTCGAATAAAGAATCAACATTTGTAGACTATAGAGTCTTGTAATACTTCAAAAAATCTTAACTAATATTTATTATTTATGTGTACTTAATTATATCACACGTGGATATTACAAATTTAATGCTCTCTCGTCAATACCGTGAGGATGACAGCTCAAAATCAAATCTTCTATTTGAACATAATATTTGCAATCGTTAGGTAATTAATTAGGTATTAAATTTTGAACTACAACAAATACATTTTATTTTTTAATTAGTACTTGAAACTAATTTTCTATATGTACTAAATACATGCTTCAATTATTATTAATAAATTGACAGTTGTATAAAAGCGTGATACATCCTAGGCTACGTCTCACATCAGACGGTATTGTAACCAAACGCGAGCCCATACCCACCAGAGACATGTTTGGGTCCAACACGTTTTATATACGTACCAACATTGTCACTGTCCATTAAGAAATAAAAACAGAACTTGACTAGACACCAACAGATGTGAGCGCGAGGAGCGCGCAAGGCAATTACTAAAACAAATATGAGGCACAATACGTTAATCTAAAGCTGGATTGTACGCATCTGGAGTCCGCCGGCAAGTTGACACAGATGGAAACTTGAGTACGTCTGTGTATGTGGACCGGACTAACTCGATTACAGCGGGTTAGAATAACACAAACGACCCATTGCCGATGATTGCGCCGAACCACTTTGCCGTTATTTGTATTTATAGAATCGTTCGTTCATTTCATTTAGCGTTCCACCGTTCAGTTTGATATTTGTTCACGTACCCATATATCTTTGTAGTAAATGACAGAAAGTGAATATAATAAAAAATTTGAAACAATATATGAAACGTGAGTGTACAGTACTCCTCTGCCTACCCATTCGGGGACAACAGGCATGCTGTTACGTTTATTTTGTTCAAACAACATTTTAACATGTAAATATTACATGTTAAAAAATGTGAACGAAGTGAAGTCCAGGCGCACTTTAAAATTGAGTAGGATGTGTAAAGGTAAGCTTTTACATTTGCGGTGAGCTTTTAGAT
Source organism: Microceris miodesmiata (assembly GCA_018245735.1). Lineage (NCBI taxonomy): Eukaryota > Metazoa > Arthropoda > Insecta > Lepidoptera > Hesperiidae > Microceris > Microceris miodesmiata. The sequence goes on from DWEC01003637.1 coordinate 8,294, forward strand.
GGATGTTTGACCGCTAACGGCAAATTTCCTGGAACATTAACATAGCCCCTCAAGACCAATTGGCATTAAAACCGTCTTGAAGGTTCGCCTCGACCTTAAAATCTCGGAAAGGCTGCAGATTTAAATCTAAGGTTAATGATTAATTTAATTCAAAAAATAAATGTATTTCATAAAATGTACGAAATAAGCTGAATAGCTACCAACTTACCCATTCCATGATGGACCTTGTAACACAATCGGTAAAACTATTATAATACATATTATATGACTTATAGACTATGCTATGATATATAACTATTATAATGGTGATAGTATAATTATCATTTCAAACTGTTTTCTAGTTTTTTGACATATTATTATTTGGCAAACGAAACGAAATTTTAAATTGCCCTTAAACTGCTCTACTTCTAGTACTTTTCGTAAGTATTTAGTTAAATGAAATATATAAAAACCTCATTCAGTGAAGTATAAAGAAAAACCTGTCAGCAGTAACCAGTAGTCACAATTGTCCATGGAAGCTTGCAATTGTTCTCTAAAAATACTGTTAGTGTATACTAACAGACTTACTCCTATGGCCCAATTCCTTTTATCGCCTTACTGCCAAAGTGTATTGGGTTAGTTAGATTAAATGAGCGCATTTACTATTAGTGATTGTCTTATTTCAAGTCATGTGTGGCAATCATTGCCATTAAAGATTATCGCTACATCTACTACTAAAACAGTTTTCGATTTTGGAAGCATGGTGAATCAGAAAACGACCTTCAATTAAACTGTAAATAAAATGGGTAGGACAAAATTAAATGTGTATCTGTTAATTGGGGAACTAAAATGTGTGTCAAGGTAACGACGTTTAACCCACAAGTTCGAAACAAACAAGCCTCGAGACTCAGTAAAATTAGCTAAAATTAGCATACAAAACAATTATTGTACCCGATAACAATACTCCTTATAACTGTAGATTAATATAGCTAGCTTTTTATTGCTATAGACTCGATATAATTTTATCGATAGCAATGTATTTAATATTATATATTAAGATATAAAAGTAATTTATTTAAACCTGTTTTAATCTGGTTATTTATAGTTTATGGAAAATAAAATTAGGTTCAGTTATTATCATTATCCTATTACACTTAAGTTTTTATGAACCCTTTTATTATCCACCCTCGAACACCGACACCCCTAAAAATTAGGCTTTTTTAAAATTCGTTCATGTTATAAAAATATTTATATAGCTAAGTATACTTGTATTTTAAACGAGATTTTAAACGTGTGTTTGACCATATTAAATCTTTCATTCTGAGAGGTGATCCGTGTTCCAACAGTGAAATGCTAGAAGGGACGAGAAAGAACAAAATAGAAGATGATGAAATATGAATTATAAGTAGATTACATCTGCTATAAATATTATATGCATTCACTCGTTATTTTACGTTATTTTGATATATTTGTTCTTTGAGGTTTGATAAACGCACATATAATGTCATTATTCATTTATCATTCATGTGTGCTTTGTATGTTCGAATGTAGGTATGTGTCTCTTTTACAAGCCACGGGTTTATCTAAGCACAGACGTTCCAAGTTAGTCCTCAAAGGCAACAAGGGATGTCTGAGTGTTTGTGATCAGAAATTCTATTTGAATTTAGATGTAGAGATGTCTGTGACGAGAAGTGAGCAAATCATTGTGTGTAATTAAATTTCAGATGACTCGTATTTGGTACTTGGGTATTGTAGAACAAAAAACGTATGATGTGTATTGTTTTGTTCTACAATGATATGACATATTAAATAACAAATATAATTACATTGATATAACATATTATATAACATTTAATTATCATATAACATTTATATGTAATAACATACATAGCTTACTCAATATTAAACAAACCAATATCGTTAGATATTGTTGTCAAATTTATTAAACTTACTTTTAAAGACGTTAAAAGTATGCGTTATTAACATAGATGCCAATGTTTATGATTTTATGAATGTATAACGAAAGCTTACATTATTAACGACTACCTCGGTGGTCGAGTGGTTACAAGCGCGACTGCCAATCGGGACGTCCTGGATTCAAATCCCGGGTCCGGTATTATACTAGTAGTGTCTCGGAGTCTGGATCTGTGCCGGTGCCGGTATATGGCA
>DWEC01003638.1:0-10441 GCA_018245735.1 Microceris miodesmiata
GCCGCCCAAAATGATCTCGTTAAGTCGCGTATATCCGTATTGGTGGAGCAGTCGACCCATAAAACCGGGTGCGTTTCGGCGAACCGCGGAAAAATTCGCTGAGAATCGACAAACCTTAACGGTGAACTGGTGCACGGGGGACACCTCGTAATCAAGTGACGCGGCCAGCTGCAGCGCGCCCGTGGTGGGGTCGAGGCGGAAAAGAGCGGCGGCGCGAGGCTCCAATATTTCGAAAGCTCGTTGGCGGTTGGCAGGCGAGTCTGCGTCGTCCGTGTCCAGCACTAGCGGCTCGCCCGGCGCGCGTTCAGCGTCCGCCACCAGCGCGCCCACGCGGGCTGCCTCCGACACGCGACCGCGGTAGGCGCGCCGTCGCAGCCGCGGCGCGAACTCGTTACGGTCCACCACGTGCACGGTGACGCGCGCTACCGCCGACCCGCCGCCCTGCCGAGCCGAGGCGAGATGTAGAGGCGTGTTAGCGACGCAACTTACGTCACATATCAGAAAAGTGGTCCACGGTGGCTTTTTGAAACGATTGTGCGCTAGTAGCGATTCAGTAAAGACACTGAATTTCTTCAGTCTTATGTTGCAAATTCAACTAGAATACCAATGTATTAAATTAGTAGTACTCGTATAGCCCCTCACCATATTCACGGCCACGACCGTCAAGTTGTAAGCGTCCTTCGTCTCGTAGTCCAGGGGTGCTTGCAGCGAGAGAACGCCGGCTGCCGGATTGAGCCGAAAACGACCCTCACCGCCGCCGAGCGAGTACCATACCGCGGATGAGCTGCGCGCCTCCAGCGTCGTCACCACCGTACCCGCCGGTTCGTTTTCATAAACTTCGCACACGATCTCGTCGGACGTAAACCTGCAACGACAGACGATTCCGTCGCTCAGTCTCGAACCACTTCGATACGGTTGCAACTCGAAAGAAAATGAACGAGGTCGGAACCTGGGAGGAGCGTCGTCCGGCTCCACTACGACGATGTGCAGTGGGAGCGTGGACGACCGCGCGGACGGCGGCGGGTTGGCGGCGCGCACGTGCAGCGTGTAGTCGCGCGGGCCGGCAGGCGGTAGCGCGCGCGTCAGTACCACGTCCCCGAGTGCGGCGTCCACCGCGAACAGCCCGCCCGCGTCGCCGCCCGCCAGCGAGTACTGCACGCGTGCTGCGTCACCAGCGTCACGGTCAGCGGCACGCAACGGTGCCACCAGTGCGCCCGGCGCTGCACCGCGCGCCAACCGCGCCTCCCACAGCCGCCGGCCCCACTCCGGCGCATGCTCGTCCGCGTCATGCACGCGAACGATGACGCGCGCGTACGCCACGGAGGCGCGTGGTGCCTGGTCGCGGGCCCACACAGTCAGCTCGTGCACGGCCGCGCTCTCCCTATCGAGCGGCCGCGCGAGTTCCAGCACGCCGGTGAGCTCATGTAGACGGAACAGCGCGAGGTCCTTGGGCGCGCGCGCGGCGCTTATGCCGTAGAGCAGCCGCGCGGAGGGGGCCCCAGGAGCGGTCGCACGCAGCGCAACCAGCGCTTCGCCCGCGCGCGCCGCTTCCGACACTTCCACCACATACTCGCTCTGCGAGAACGCCACGCCGCCCTCGTTCGCGTCGTTGATCACGGTGATATTGACCTATCGTCGACGCAAGGAGTATTATGTTGTTCTTGCATTATTTTGTCGGGCTAGGCCGCGCGGAAATCCTCTGGGTAAGAGTAAGTAGCGTACGCGATACTAGGTGAAAGCAACCGAAGACTACGGCATGCGAATGCGAGTTATTCGATTTAAATAAACGTAAATAATGAATAAACAAATATTTTGACAAAAAGAGAACAAACCTGACTTGAAAGAAACTGATTTTAAAAGAAAAGATACACTAAGAAGTCGGTTGTCAGCCAAGGAAATTAGATATAAGACACGCAGTAGCGTTGGCCGTCAAGTTTTGGCGATGCAGTAGCTGTGTTTTTAGGGGATATCATTTTTCTTCAAATTTAAATGGGACAAAATAGTAAGAATATTCTTCCAAACAAAAAAAAGGAATTGTCCGATCAGTTTATAAATGACGGAGTTTTTAGGTCAGAACCAAAAAATCCAGCGAATTGAGAACCTAATCTTTCCTTGAAATAAAATTTTCATGAAATCTTTCCGGTTAAAAAGTGAGAAGTCATGCAACGCCCGACAGATATGAAGTGGCGCCTCAATAGATGTTTCACATGGAACACTCACAGTCGAGTAGACGATGTGCAGCCCGTCGGTGACCGACACATTGAGTGCGTAATGCGCTTGCTCCTCCCACAGCAATCTTCGCGCGAGCACTAGACTTCCATCCTCGCGGCCCAAAACGAACTGATGGCGAGGATCGCCATCTATAAAATCAATAATCACCAAATTTGTTTAAATTCATCGTCGACGGTAATATTCCAGGTCAGCACATGCTACTTGTTACACGCTGCCACATTGAAGCTCGTGATGATCATTGATGTCGATGTCGATCGAAGATCATCGATGTCGGGTACGGAATTCCCGTCGAACAATTTCATGTCGCTCCTTAAACCGAGAACGCTTCGATTTGAAAAAGGACTGTAATGCACTCGAGGGCTCGTGTGCTCGTAGGACGACGTACACGAAGCGACCGACCTACGATATCATAGTAGAGCGCGTCGCCGTCAGGGTCGCTGGCTTGTAGCAGCGCCAACAGGAAGCCCGGCGCGTCCAGCTCGGCGGCTTGCAGCGGCGGCAGTGCGCGCAGGCGCGGAGCGGCTCCGCCGCCAGCCATCGCTCCCCGCACGCGCGCACGCGCCACCGCGCAGCGCGCTGGCGCGCCGCCGTCGCACGCACGCACCTGCACCCAACACGCAATTTACTATTACGAGCGCTCGCAGCTTGGTCTGCGACGGGCCGCCTGTCCCGGAATGCATACGTACGGCGAGGTCGAAGACACGATGAGGCGCAAGCGGCAAGCGCGGCGCGGCGTACAGGCGGCCGGAGCGCGCGTGCAGGCGTAGCAAGCCGCGCGCCGCGCCGCGCGCTCTCGCGCTGTAGCGCACGGTGCCATTGGCGCCCGCGTCGCTGTCCAACGCGGTCACCTGCAAAACGTTTCATTTATTAAGTCCCGAGTCATGTGAGGATAAGTTGCGGCGACGCGGTTGTACGGCGCTTACCGTAGTGACGTAGAGGCCGCCGGGCTCGGGTTCGTCCCAGGAGTCCCAGACGGTACGCTCGTCCTCTTCGTCACCCTCCGCGTCGCCCTCGGAGCTGCTCTCGTCGCCCTCCGCGGCCTCGTCGGCCACCACGTCATCCTGTACATTGACAATTTTACATTAATAAAACGTCGATAAAAGTCGCAGAAATGATAATTATATTACAAGCATGTTGATTCAGTCGTTGAACGGTGAAGGCAGAAAAGAAGGAAAATGTTGAAAATCACTGCCTTTGACTTCTTTCTTCTTTTAACTAGTCAGACGTGGGAATGTAGGTACTACTTTTCTCTGCCTACCTCTTTGAGTAATACAGGTGTGATATTTGATAACATTAATAGTTATACAATTTACTGTTCGTCTTTACAAAATTATGATACACGGTTTACTTTTAAGTTTAACAGACAATCAACGTTAGTCCACGTTGACGCTTTTTTTTTACTACCTTAAAAGTTCAAAATGTTCACCTTTCTGCATCAAGTTTTAATAAATCGTAAGCGCATGTATTTTGTAAATCAGGAGCTTGAGTAAAATAAATGCTCAGTTTTTCTTTCAATAGTGATAACTATTATGTACATAGCAATGGACCGATTTAAATGAAATAACGGAATGTAACGATTAAGACGGAAGCTACTTTTTATGGAACGCATGCTTATTTATTTCATTAAGGAAACCCATCTCAAGAAAGAATTACACGAAAGAAGAATTATACAAAATTTGGAATCGTGATGAAATCTTATTACCGGGCTAATAGATCACGTAAGATATTTTTCACTGCGCCATTTACAAGAACCGCTAATATATACAGTTAATTTCAAGTTTAAGCTACTTGCTCTACATTAGTCGGTAAGCGCAAAAGAAAGTTAATAAATGCAAGCAAGGACTGCGTGCCGAGACCTGCGCACGCGGCAGCGGCACGCGCACGTCGTAGAACCGTTGCGTGAAGGCGGGCGCGTGGTCGTTGAGGTCGCGCAGCGCCACCAGCACGCGTGCCGCACCGCCCAGCGCGCCATCCCACGCACGCACCTCCAACGCGTGTGCCGCCGCCGCCTCGCGGTCCAGCGCGCGCCCCGTAGTCACGATCTCACCTACGCACCGCACCACACGCTCGCGCTTAGATAAATGCTATCGATTGAGTTAACAGCGGAGTGACAGCGGTTAAGGATCGCATCGGATACCAGTGTTCTCGTCGATGGAAAATAGCCCGTCGGGATTGCCGGCCACGATGGAGTAGCGCAGAGGTGGCGGCGCGGGCGCGGCGTCGGCGCGCAGGTCGGGGATGGGCGCGGGCGGCGGCGGCGGCAGGCAGCGCTTGTGGCGCACGCCGTGCGCGTTGCAGTCCGCGCGCGCTGCCAACTCGCAACCGCCCGTCACTACGCCGCGCGAGGCCCGCGACCCTCACCCTGTCTTCGCTTACCGACCGCTCGTGCCGCATACGCTTCCTCCTCGATTACTTCATTACAAGGTGGTGCACTCTTAAGCTAGTATACTTCTATTCGTATTGGGCAATCGTTAGAATTTTGCGAATGCGATAAAAGTAGTGTTGCAGCCAAGGGGTACATGTTGTTAAGATAAATCCATTCGATGCAAAAGCTCGCGATCGGAAGAAAGACAGGGTGACATTTTCGAAGCATTGTAAAGTAAATGTAATATCTTCCGAGATGTCTACCACGCTACTTACCTCCGCCTCGTCACTCGGCGTCTTCCACGCAGAAACATAGTAATGAAAATATACGATTAATATCACATACCGCAAATAAAACTTTAATCTGGATACACAAACTTACATAGACCAACCCTATAGAACCTTTCTAAACATATATATGCAAAGCGTTACTTAACCGTCTCCGCGAGTGGCGAAGTATTATGTCGTTATATTAGTGGGCATAGAACCTTTGATATTATGACCACATACTCCCATTAGAGGTCTAGCATGCAATATCGGTACAGAGGTAAGCTAGCGAGGTACGCTCGTGGTCTGTACTCACCGCTTCCCGGATATTTCACTGATTTCACTGGATGCACTTCTAACATGTTGAAGAGATCAGCTAATGTCGCTATTAAATTTTGTCGCATGGACCTGAAACATAAGTATGTTTTAAGTTAATATTCGTCATATATAAATTAAAGTCAACTACATAATTTACAAAAAAAGTTTATAATAATAAAGGTGTACTTATACCTATAAAATACTTTGCCGTGATTGAGAACAGATGTAAGTCCATCTGTTATCGACCAATTGAAACAATGAATCTTAAACTATAATACGAAACGACGCTTACCCTCGCATATACGTGACATCTTCGGGCAGCATATGGAACACATTGTGTGGCAAGTTGTTCTGGCAGAACTCGTACACCAGCATGAGGTTGTGCAGACAGTCCTGTATGGAAGCCATGCGGCCCACGCGCACCGCGCTCCGCGGCAGCGCATCGGGGCAGTAGAAGGCTATGAGAGCCGCGAGCGCTGTGCCGTCGCAAAGCTCCTGCAGGTTCTTGACCATTGGCACGTGTGTTGAGGGGTTCTCCTGGAATGCACATTAACAAGTTAAAGTTATTACTTTAATCCATGTTCACATCAACAAGCTATATGTGTATACTTGATATAATCATTTCAGTTCACAGGAGTAACAATGCATTTGTGAATTTCCTCGAATAGAATAATTTATACAATTTAGTATATTTATACTGACTACGATAATGATCCTTATAGTCTCTACTCATGCAGTCCTGCCATCAATCTATTAGATCGATCTTACTAACTTATACTAATTAGCAGACGTTGCCAGCGCGTTTGTTATTTCGTTAATTTCAATAAAATATATTAAACACCCTAATTGATATAATCTTCTTACTCATTCATAAAATTAGTTTACTACAGTGAAATATATTGCCGATGAATTCTAGATTAAGGTATTTTAGGCAATACCGTGTTCATGACTTTTTACTACTAAGCCCTGTCCGGGTAAACCACCAATAACTTATCTTGTCCAACACATCTGCTACGAAAACTAGCATATAGACTATGAGTACTCTTAATGATATGATTTTCTGGACCTAATACAAGGAATATTTTAGAATATATGGGGAGGAATACTTTAAAAGCTCTAACAACGGGCTGCCTGGTACGAAACCGCTATACCATCTCTAATATTCCACCGTGTACCTACATAACTTTGAAATATATGTATGCCATATGTCACCCACTTCAGCCTTATTGAGTGCCGCGCAGGCCGCATTGATCCAACACAATAGACCGTCTTCGTGCGGTATGCTGGAGCCGACTGGCAGAGGCTGGCTGGTGCCGAAGCGTTGCGCCGCCGCCGATACCCTGTCCAAGGTCACTACCTCGCACGCGTACAGCACCATTAGTGCTTCTATCACAGTCATATGCGCGCCCTGCAACCACATAACACCTGTCTTAAAACAAACAAACCCTGTTAATTCATCCATCCATCAAAGAGTTTGGAAATCATCTGCTGGACATTGGCATCATCTATGTCACTCTATCCAGACCTGGGACTTTTGAACGCTGTTATACGAGTATGTCTCGATGTTTTTCAACTCTTCATTCCACGTAGTAGAAGAGCAATCAGAGCTCTTTTTACCGAAACATGACTAGCAATCGATGATCATTTATAAAATTTTAATTACTACTATCGTCTTACTATACACACTTCTGTACTAATATCAATTGTCTCTAGAGCGCATAGGGAAGTTACGATACTAGTGGTGAAAGGAGCAAATCTTTCACTAAGCATAAAATAGCAACAGAAAAAACTAGCTGCTTCTGTTTAGAGTGGACGAACTAAAACCACAATACGTCCTGACATATCGAGAAAACGCAGGTATCGATAGCAAAAAAAAACAAACACAAAGGTATAAAACAGCTAGAGTGTACGGTATTCAATGTGTCTGGGTGCTGCAAACGATACATAGTTTACATGTAAGTGATCAGGAAAGTACAGTTATATTCCAAGTCTAATCGCAGTGGGTGGGTTCATGCAGACATTTCTTATGTTGCCGGTAGACAGCTTACGGCCGATTTAATCTATCGCCATCAGATCCGCTCGCAGATAAACACGAAACTGCAATCACGGCCGGCTCTTATCCACCCACTGCAATGTCTATTATATTATTATTTCTCATCAATTGCTTCCTCTAAATAAAAAGGATGATTGGTTTTGCTAATGAAGGTTCTTAGTTTTCATCCATGAAACTTGCTAATTAAAAATGGAACTTAATTTGGTAAATTAAAATGTTGGCATGATAATTATAAAACCGAAATGAGATACGAAATTTTATAAATCAAAAGAGTCATATAACACGTCAAATGTTATGAATTCGGTCTAATTAAAATCAATAGCTTTTGCTAAATAAAAAGAACCAAAATGGATGGTGAGTTTTTTTTACAAACACCTGGCAAAATTAATTATCTTTGAACTAGAATGTAACAAAAAAACCACTAGTGTATTAAAACAAATGAATCATTAAACCAATAGACACTCCTGACTTAACAATATTTGTGTAATTCACATGTCATTCATTCGCCATTTTGATACGATATATTTTTTAATTATCAAAATTATTCATTTGTTAAATCAATTTATGACTTCTAAGTAATATGATATCCAACGCAAGCTCCGAGTTTGTCAGTCACTTCAATATGTTTTCCTCCACTTATCTATCTGTCTATGGCAGTCGTTCATACACCGCGCCGTTATTTCGCGGCATGCGTATGAGACTACGGGCCTCGAAGGTCCCCTCTTTACCCAGACAGTCTCGGGGGGTCAACTGCCTCCCGGTGATCTTACCCCGTCGTTAGACGGTGTTGTGGTCTGCGGTCATCACTCGCCAACCATTGATAATAGACGGCATCGTCTAACCGTTCATGTTCCCGTGGGGGCGGGTGGCCGTCAGGGGGACGAGCGTGCAGGGGCGCGAAGCCCCTGAGATGGACATGGGGCCCATGTCTTCCACTTACCGCCTTAAGAAGATCTGAATGAGAATAATACTTTAAGCTGATACGGATCGAATACGAGATCAGGCTTACAAGAACACATTTGCCTGTAAACTTTTATAGATGTCTACTGTAAATTTTAAACCTTTTAGAACATAAGTATTGTTGGCCAGAGTACAACAACACAGCTTCTCAATTGCCTCTTACCATCTTGAGCGGATTGGTCTGTATGAGGACGGTCTCCGTGAGCGCGCAGTCGGGCGGGTCCGGCACCTGCACGCCCTTGCGCGAGAGGGTCTGCAGGATGTTCCAGTGGTTGAGGCTATGGTAGTTCGGGTCGGAGTACATATTGGCCAACGCAAGGCAGTACAGCTCCGCGTTGGCCAGCCCGCCCACTATAGGCGGTTTCAGGTGTTCCTGATCCTATAATAAGGGAAACATTTTTATTAATTAAATTATTTACTGTCTTTATTTTCTGTTTCCTAGACGTATTATTTATAATGTCACATTATATGCATCAGTTTTCGATTCAAGAAGCCTGTATACCTACTAATCTTCAATCATTTGACGGATTATAATATAAAATATACAGTGTAAAAAGTCGTATTATAAAAATTCTCATATAATATTAATAACCTAATTCTAATATTCAACGGTTATTAGTTTTGTCTCATTCGTCCTTGCGCGTTACGACGCTAGCGTTATGCACGCATCAGTGATAAGCTACTGGATAGATTTAATTTAAATTTTCTGAGATTAATTTCTTAGACACTTAATCTTTTTATCTTAAAAAAATATTGCAATACCTTCAGTTAATATAAAGTTATTAAATTTTCAAGCAATAGCAACAACGAACGCAAACGAAGTCGCGGATATCAATTAGTATGTAATAAAAGATAAGTTTTCATATTGAGGGTTTACTTATATGGATGACAAAATTAATCAATTATATTAAATAGATACTGGTGAAAAGGAGAAAATACTAATAACATTCACGTGATATATACTTAGGCAATGAACATTTCATTGAGCCAAGTCACAAAGTTAGCTCATAATAGATTATAACGAGTTTTGTAATTGACTTCGGGCTAGTAAAATATATAACAGCTACTAAAAAATAGTGATCGTGCAAATTTAATTACCTGAGGAAAATTTACGAAACTGGCCAACATTGTCACAAAATAATGATTGATATGAGTAACTGAGATAGTGGTGCATTTAGTAGACTTTAAAAAGAGCTGAACGCCCATACATCAATATCGGCTTGCATTTTTTTATTTATGTATTCGAAAAAGGGAATAAATACTTCGGTATCAAGAAAAAAAAACAAAAACATATTTCAACGTCATTAATGTATTTGGGTAAAAAAAAAATTGACTATAAAGATATATATTAAACGTAACATCACGCATGTAGTCCCCGAAGAGGTAGACACAGGAGTGTAGAACACTGCAACGTTTCACCAGTTACATTTACATCGCACCATGGAATAGATACTCCAATAATAATATACCCGTGAGCCTATTACCATACCGTATAGTTCTAAAGAGTAACTCTCTCTCAAATCGGTCCCTCATTATTAAGGATCGTGATCCCACTTGAAATCAGCCGATAACATTCTTCAGGAGCGATCCTCGGCTTGATGCACAGCCATGATCATTGGTATATTCAAGTTATATGTGGCCTAGTCCGAACAGCGCTTCGGACAAAGATTAATATTAATGAGTCATTAATAATGACCAAAAAATATAGTAAATCAAATTGATTTACTGTAATAAAATTGAAACGATCATCGTTAAATAGAGTAATAGATAAATAGAGCATAAAATCCATAATAAAGCCATAATGATCCCAGTTAATATATAATAAATAGCAAAGTATCTATTAGACTGCAACTGTTAGTTAAAGTACTACAATAGACGACTCTCCCCCTTGCGAATTGACTGCGATTTTCAAACGATAAACGATAAACGCAATTAAAATGCACTCTCGACTATATTCATGTATTAACGCCACGGTTCTACACTGTCTTGTTAATCGAATGGTCGCAAAGCGCTACTGCTGATCGAAAGGTTCAGAGGTTCAAATCTCAGGTGGGGTCATGCTGGACATTTCTAATTTAGTTTGTTAAATTTCTAGAAATTTCTAGTAGTGGCTCGGAGATTGGATCTGCGCCCAGTATACGGCCATAGGCTCACGACCTATTTCATGGTGGGATGTAAACGTAATTGGCCAAACGTAGAAGTGACGAACGAACGACCATATTTCCCTGTTTACCCCTTCGCGAACTC
>DWEC01003639.1:0-10439 GCA_018245735.1 Microceris miodesmiata
GTTAAGACATTGTAACAATTTATGATAAGCAACAATCAACCCGACACAGCCTCCTTCCTCCGACATATATATCCAACTCTTAAAACGGCTTCATTGTCCCCTGGTTTGTTGGTGTCATGAAGATTAATCCATTTGAGCATGCAGAAAGGGGTGGGTTAATAAAATCTAATCTAATGTAGCAATTTATGTCTTATTACTAGATTGAGTTTTTAAAGTTTATAAGTTATTTGTCATAATTTTAAGTACCCAAACTTAGTGTGTATTTTTATTTAGTCCATTTTATTATTAACTATATATTGGAACCAGATTTCCAGAAATCAAAATTTAATTATGACGTCTTCCAATGGTTAGGTTGAGACAGGCGTCATTTTCGAAATACATATTAAATTTTCGATTCCTGTTTTCGTTTAATTAATTAGAATGTATATATATATATGGATATGTTTTTAATTATTGCTAAAAGTAAAAAACAAACATTGCATTGAACGTGGAATAAATAAAAAGGAAAAAGTATCTTTGTTAGGTATAACAAAAAAATTGAAAAATATGTATTAAATATAACTGATAAGTTCTGACTATGTTTAATTAATAAGACAATTTTTCAATTTAATATGCATATGTATGTTATGATAAGTGTCACTATATATAAGGGCCACTATTAAAATCAACATGGCTTGGATGTAGGGCCCTCATTTTTTGTATATCCATCCTGTGATACTTAGACTAGGATTTCGTTTACTCGAAAACTTTGTAAAGCAGTTTCTCTCTGTTGTGTGATTCAAACAGAAAATAAAAAATAAAAAAGGCGGAAAAAATAAATTTACTATTCATAAAACAATACAAAGAATAAAAAGCTTACTCTCATTTTTCCATGGCAATAGTTTCAAGAATTACACTACACTAATATTTATATTTTTCATTTTCATTTCTACCTCAAGTGTGTTATGGGGGCCAGCAAAATTGCATTGCTATTCAAGTATTTGACGACAATTTTGGGTCCTCATATCATACTTAAAGCGCATATGATTGAGACCAAAGTACTATCATATATTACAAAAATATAAACGAAAATTCAAGGTTATAAAACAATATATATGGCTAACTTTTAAATGACCCGCCGACGGTCATAAAAACTTTTTAAACATAAAATCATACATAATACCGACCGTACCTTTTTACTTAAGTTTTGTCGCATTTTCAGAAGTGCTAAAGAAAAATTATACAATAATATAAAACGTGAAAAATGCATTAATTTTTTTATTCATAATGTAGAAGAATCACGTCTGCTCTGTAAGCATAGAAATATTTGGCACTCAGTGCTATGTGCCTATCCCGTGAGGAATCGGGCGTTACGATATAATAAAAATAATATGTGAAAAAAACACCTTTATACTGAAGTTGATTGTGACACTCAATATGGCTATGTATGGCTTTAATTACAAGGGATAACGAATAATACTCAATAGAATTATACACTAGACAAATAAAGATAAATGAGCTGTTTACTGTTTTATAAAGTTTTATACATTTAGAAGTTACTTTGAGGTACATTTATAATGGGCAAAAGTAGTGTATACATTATATATATATATATATGTATATTGAGAATCTGTACTGATTCGTTTTATCACACATTTTAAAAGATTTAAAGTTATTTTTAAATCTATTTGCCCACCGTACGCCGCTCCACGTTCAAACACAAGCACAGCACGCAGAAATCTACTTGGCAATTGTGAAGTATGGCCTTTACCAATGCCAATAGTACGGACAGCCAGTTATCGTTATAACCGCATGCGAGATATTTTCATACTACAATGAAACTAAAAATATTATATACTCAAATAAGTGGTTTTTATGCAGTTGCATAGGGAGTTGCTTAGTTGATTTCCGCGGGTTGTATTTACACTCATTTCTCACTAAACACTATCTATCACGTAATGTAAGTCGCCGCACTTCCAAAAACGCGTTTTAGAAACCAACCTATGCTACTTACAGCTCTAACATATTAAAAAACACTATATTTAATTATGTATATAAAAATGAAGACATCCGTTTTTTAATTGCTTTTTTTGCGCACTTCTCCAATTCATATATTTTATTAGCCTAAACGTCAAAAGATAAAGTGTGTCAACTTTGACGACCCGATCTACGGAGCGATTTAGAACAAATATGTATATCCCCTTAGTACACTGAAGTATTTAGTTCTGATTCGCTGGGGCCCCTGTTTTTCTATCGGTTCTCTGACTTCACATTTCATAAAAGTATAGTATACATGTATTATGGGGATGGTCGTATATAAAATGCTACCTTTACCTGTTAAAGAATGCAAGAACTGCATACATCTCCGTTTTGTGACAGGTACAAATATTTGCCAATGCCGATTATTTGCTTTAACGTTTTGCTTTAACAGAAACATTTCTGTTGTTATAAGCACTGCTTGCATCCTAATTAACAGGAATACGTATAGATGTTGATCAAATGTGTAATGTTTGTTTCGTTTCGACCCTTCGGTGTGTGGTGCGTGGTGGGTGGTGCGTGCTACTGCCAGAGGCCGGCGTAGTTGCCGACGAGCGGGGCGGGCAGCGGGCCGCCCGCCGTGAAGATGCGTGTGCCGCTGTCGTCGTAGCAGTGCGTGTAGATGGCCGGCACGTACTTCACCTGGTTGAACCCGTCCGCCTCCTCGTCCGGGAACTGCCCCGCGGGTTCATGTTAACGATACATCTCACAATTGTTTATTGGAATTTCAAACAAGCGGAATTTATTATTCATTGTTGTTGAAAACTTATGGTTCATCAAATAATCATAATGACAGGTAATATATTTAATGTGGGTAGATAACGTAAAACTCTTTTATTGGTAAGTTTCAGTAGTTGAATTTTCTAAAATGTACATTTATGGAAATTATTTTATCATTATATATTGACTCTTCTATTAAAAGTTTCCTTCGTTTTAAAATTGATCACAACAGGACTTCTTTTAATAAACATATTCAATTCGAAGTTAAAGATTAAATATTTTCAAGAACTTCATATAGGAAATCTCTGCATAAGTTAAGAAAACAAACAAAAACTTACCACATAACCTCTGGAAGCCCTTAATGTGACAGTTTTAGACGAATGTATATTGCTTTCTAAATATTTGCCTGCTCGCAGGTCGTAAAACATTAGTAAACCTGGAAGACAAACACAATTTTTTATGTAATACTATTAAAAACACACACCACGTTCCATTTTACAAGGACTTATCTGAGCATATAGGTGAGATAAACGATATAGTGTCAGACCTAAGCCGGTGCCGATGGTGAGCATGTTGCCGCGGAAGCTGGCGGAGCGAATGCCGCAGCCGTTGTAACGCGAGGTGATCTTCTTGACGGACTGCAGCGTGCGGCAGTCGAGCAGCAGCGTGTAGGACTTGCAGCCGATGGCGTAGACGCCGCTGTCCTGCGTGGCGAGGCAGACGAGGTCCTGGCAGGAGGGCAGCTTGCGCGAGAGCGTCTGGCGGAAGGTCTCGGCGCTGAAGACGTGTATGTACCCGTTGAGGGTGAGCGCGGCCAGCTCCCGCCAGCGCGCGTTGAAGGCCAGCGCGCGCACCTTCTGTTCTGCTCACATACACACATACACGCGCTTATTGTTAATATAATATGTTGGCTTATACAAGTTACATTCATAAATTGTAAAAGTAAATTATCTTGAGATTTCACCACTTTTGTCCTGGGTGGGAATCGAATCCACGACTTTTAACTGGGTCGTAGTATTCGTTAGCCCCTGAGTGAGCAGACCGGTCTATAGTTAAAATAAAACATGTTCTATTTTAACTATAACTTTTAAACATGTTTTGTTATGCTCTGCTGAATGCTTATAACATTTAGATAATGAGTAATTATTAACGTATCATTAATTTTAGTACTAAATGTTCTTAAAACATCTGATGTCTCACCTGCCCTGCACTCCCTTAAAACTAGTGGTGACACGTAGTCGTGGTGCGGTGCCCGCTGCGGAGGCCCCTGGGGAGCCCTCCACAGCGCCAACTTGGAATCTCGCGATCCAGTCACCAGAAACTCGTCGTCCAGCCAGCACATGTCCAAAATCTACAAATTTTAATAAACAATCATTTAAATTACCAAAATAAACCATAGAAGTAGCTTACAAATAGTGCCAGCTATTATTTTATTTAAATCAAAAATCAAAATATATCAATAAATGAACAACAAATATCATGAAATATGTAATAAACAAAAAATATATATCACTGGAATATAAAAAAATATGTGAGGTCTTATCATTTTCTGTTCGCTTTAAAGTTTAAATGGTCATTGTAAAAATTATTCAAGTCAACTTAACTAAAAAGGAGCCTTTGATTGTACTAGTAACAGCTTTGCTAGTCTCTATAGACTTATTTTCTAAACTTTATTGATATCTTGTACTATGATCATTACATCACCTTTTAATGTTAGGTTGGATTAGACCTTTTCTGAGTACCAACTTTAAAATCTCTGAATGTTACGAAATATTATCATTTAAAATTAATTGGTACAGTGAACTGCAGGGTAGGCAATCAGGTGATTCATGATTTCTTAATAAATGATTTTATGCATTTACAATGTACTTCACTTATGTAATTATTTTTTATCAATTAAATGATTGATCCAATTGTTTGATGTATTTATATTATTACTACAAATAAATAATAAACGGTGTACAGTGAACCTCACCCAGTCTTTATGTGCTTCGCCCACACACACGGGGTCGAGGGTGGGCAGGCTGTATATGGCTAGTTCGCACGAGTTCCGGGCACCGGTCGCCAGGAGAGTTCTGCGGGAGAATGAGGCTTGTTAACTAAAAATTTTGTTTAAAATCATACTCTTAGCAGTTCAGTATGTTAATTACTACTCTATATGTAAACATTGACCATTGTGACTACTTTGTTGGTCGAGTGGGTGCAAGTGCGACTGCCGATTTAGAGGTCCTGGGTTCAAATTCCAGGTCGGATAATGTGCGATTTTTGTAATTTATAATTTCCAGCAGTGACTTGGAGTCTGAAATTTTGCGTGGTATGGAGGATGACAGACATTTAAACAGTAAGGTAAAAACAGGTGAGTGAGGATAAGAGATAAGTGGAGGTGAAGGAGTGGCAGTACCTGGAGGGGTTGATCTGCAGCGCGTGGATGCCGGTCTGGTGGTCGGCGCCGGGCCAGGGCGCGCGCGGCCGCAGCGTCGGGATGTTGTCCAGCGCGCGCGACCGCACGTCGTACACCATCAGCTGCGGAACCACAACATACTCCCACCTCTTGTACACACTCTTCACCATATTTTGCTCTTATCACTTGTCTCTTACTTTCTACCCTGCATGAAGTGCTAAGAAAGAACAATATTTTCTGTCTGTTACGTTACCTTGTTATCTCACCATGTTTCAGATCAAATTTCATTTAATTGTTCGCTTCTGCATGGAAGGAGCACAGTTCGCAAAAATTTAGACTTTAGTTATGGATATTGTATAGAAATGTAATAGGACATAAAATGAGTTGAAAGTAAAAACGTAGGGTGACATGTGTTGTACCTTATTGCACTTAGTCCCGAACACAACCTGCCTGTCGGAGAGCCACTGCGAGCAGAACACCTTGTTCATGTTGCCGAGGTTGACCGGTGTCTCGCGGAACATGTCGTGGGTGAGCATATGGCGGGTGGCGTACGACGGGTCCACCGAGCGGGGCTGAAATGCAAAATTATTAAATTTCTTTATCTACCTCACGTGATAAGACAATAGATGGCAGCACATGCATTCTGAAGTTATAAAAGTAAGATAATTGGAGTACAGGATATTTATATGTGTACACCTGTATATCATCGCCAACCTTTATAATTCCACTGTTTACCATGGGAACATTTTAGAGTTGGTAGATTTTATCATTGCTTTTTTTTATTTTTTTTCCAATCATTCATTTTTTATCAATTGGTGAAGAGTTCAAATTAGTAATATGAATTAAAATAATGTGACTATTTTTACATTTTGGAATATTCGGAATTTAGTTTTACTCTGGAACTAATACCTTTTGGCCACAAGATATCCACCTGGTGTAAAGTTCACCGAACTGTACTCGTTTGAGACATTTGTATGAGCTTATGGCTAATATCCAAAAAAGAAGACAGTCACGTGTTAGGCAAGCAAGCCACTATACTTTGCAAAAAAATAGTTGCCTTTCGTCACTTGCTGTAAACTTTCTGACAGTGAAACAATGCCAATGACATTGAAACAATCTTGCAGAATTAAAAGGTTATTTCCAATGTGAGATAAGATTACTTAAATTATGATTGTTACTTACTTAAATTTATTGCAAGTTTTAATACCTTTATAACCTTGTGTCTATATAAACAAAGGACTTATGGAAGTATGTGTAATCCGTCAGATGTAAGAATACTTTCCATGGTCTATTTCAGTATCAAATTGGCCATCAAGGTGTTTTTTAACGCAGACATATAATATAAAGTCCACAGACAACACATACATGCATGTAAAGGGATGGATTGTAAAGTAAATCTATGTCAACAGTAAATAATCTATATATATGTATCTATCTATTACCAATCCAATCAATATCAAGGTTATTCTTTAAAAAGTCTAAATTAACTGAATTTCATGTAAAATAAATAATAAATAAGTAAGAAAACTTATATAGCATACATGACAAAGACAACACATGACAGGATACCATCTGTATGTGGTTAATATCCCAATTGGCAGAATCAATCGGTATGGTATTGTATTTCTTATACAGACAGACAATTCTTAGAAGATGTAGTATGACAGTGTTGTAGCCCTGATAGCACATATGACAATGATACTGAAGGTCGTTAAAGGTTCAAATTATATACCTATCATTATAATTTCTTTACGTCAGCTACCTGCCATGCTTTGAAACCTTGCTGTAAATGTCTCATTTAGGAAGATAGCTCACTCTAAGACTGTTGAAAGACATATAGGGAGTAGAATAATAGTAGTTTGTTGTCAGTTTTTAAAACAAAATTGTGTTCGAAAATAATTGTCATTTGTTGGGATAGTGTCATTACCTCTGGAGCGAGTATTTCTCTAGAGCGCACATAGTCCACAAAGTTGTAAGATGTGGATAAAATACGGTGTTGCTGGGTTGGTGTTTCCTCTTCACTATCACTGTCTGAGTAGCACACAAAGTCCTCAGGCTTATCAGGTTTGCGCTGTTGTTCCAACCTGGAAATGTTATTGTCAATACATATTATTATTACTATTTACAAATGTATTATAAAAGTGAGTCAGATTAAACATATTAAGAAAAAAAATTATACATTATTCTACACCACAAACATTATTTTGGTAAAACTGATATAACGAAAGTAGGTTTTCTTCTTCTTCTTCTTCTAAGTCTTAAAAACTTTTTTCATACAGTGATGTTAGTAATGCTGATCATCAATTCTTTTTTTGTTCCCCTGTTGGATATGATTTTATTCTCAACATGAGAAGGGTTAAGGTCATAGACAGCCACAATGTGTAATGGCAGGTTTTAACATACTAAAATAAACATTATTACAAACAAATTAAAATAGAAACATCATTGGCCAGTCCCCTGTTTATATCCTGTTTGTACATTTCATACAGTTGATTGGGCAGATAAACTGTTTAGTTGTTAACATGAAAAAGTAGGTATGTTTAATTTTAATCTTAAACCTATTGAAAGTAGTAAAGGAATCAATATTATTAACTCTTAGGGCTTTCACAAAAAATGCAACAGCCATAGCAGTATGCTAGGATATCAACAAATGCTAGCATACGATTCACTATATGCTTCAGATTAACAATGAATATAAAAATATGTCGAGCCTAAGTCGACAATTATGCAAGGTTCATAACAATAGACATACAAATTCTTATATTAATATGACAAGGACCTTTCAGATACTTCTGCTCCATGATGAACCAGGTCATTTATAAATATTTTGTTGAAATTACTGCTATTATAACAATTATATTGTATTAAGTCGGTTGTGGTAAAATTGTTTTAGCACAGGTACATGATGATATAGGCTGTACAAATAAAATTTCCACTAGCAACACTGAGTTATGTTGATAAATAAAAATAATTTAAACAAAAAAACTACGGTTACTTATATCGTACGTCTACTTTTAGTGACGAAAATAAGAAAAACATAGCTGGCTTTTGTATCCATGGCGATAAATTTAAAATTGGAACAGCACAGATCAACACATTTTTTTTATATTCACTAATTACCTCAACGCTCTTGCTTTCGCTCGCCTCTCTTTTATTCTACTAGGTATATAACATGAAGGATAACGACCCTCGATGGCTCGTCTCACGGTCTGCGCCATTTTCAGGAGCCTTCACTAAAAACTAGTACCAATTATTCACTAAATAACACGCAATCGACCAGTCACTTTCGTTTTGTTCTGTTGTACATAGATCCATAACGCAGAGACATATTTCATTATTGCAAACGAGTTCCACCATAAACATACGTTGCCCACTTCTCCTCGTTAGCCACGCAGCTCAATTGTTACACAATTCGTACACATTTAATACAGTATTATGCCCCATTTGAGGCTATCGACGTGATAATTATCTCTAGATTCTATAATTTTACTACGAAAATACTACGCTGACGGAAAGCTAGCTGTCAAGGGTGTTGCTATAATTAAAAACTTAGTAGAGTATACCATAACACAAAAAAAACGATAATTATCTTTTTTTATGTAATAATAGAATTCTTTTTAATATTGTATTATTTGCCAGAGATATATTAGGTACTTTATAATGTAATAAAATAATTTACTGTAAATGATTTCGTGTTATTGTCAAGTTTCTCTTATGACGTAATAAAGAATCTATTTTCCTGTTGATTAGCTGGGCGTGGCTAAATAAAATAAAGGTTATAGGTACAGGTTACTCAAGATATTTACGTTCTTTACAAGAAAATATCTTTAACAATTTATAAAAAAAATCTGTCCCTTTTTAATAAAATAACTAAATAAATAAAAATAAAATAACTAAATAAATAATAATAAAAAAAATGTAAATAAATAAATATAATTAAGCGATGATAACAATTCTCTTAAAATGTAATATGGTTGAAAATAGATTGAACCTAGTCGGGCTATTCAAAAAAATGTATGTGAGTTATGTCGGGACATGTTTAATCATGTGTTAATAACTATAAATACCCACGAAATATACATTTATTAATCAAATGGTTTCACTAAAGAGTAAGATGGTGGTAATGATGAAAAGTTATATTTCGTTCTGGTAGATCTTTTATCATTTAATATCATCGTATAATTTTAATTTAGCACTGGTGAGTATTATATTAATATTATCACTTTAGTATTATAGAAGATTATCATATTAAATAAATTTATCGAATTAATGGTTTACCTTCATACGTTATACGTGACCGATATATTTGTTCTTATTTGTAATTTGTTCATTAATCAAGATCAAAGGCTATACTGATATGCTTGCATTGTTAGAAAAGACAGACATCTATTGTTCTGCGCATGTGATGGATGGGAGGTAATAAAATAGCTAGGAGGGGGAAGTTCTGTCATCCGTAAGAACAAAGGACTATATTTAGGGCGGGTTTAGGGTTTTAGCTTACTTAATAAGGATATGTCTTATTTGATTCGCACAATGTAGTAGTGGAAGTTCTAGAGATCGATATTGATTGATAAAAACATTTCAGAATAAATTTTAGTATAAAAGAATGTAAGAACAATATTTATTGTCTGTATTAGGATTTGTAAATAAAAGCAATATTCTTTTCTGAGTTTTTAGCTTAATGAAAAATTATTCGTATTTATAGGCAACCGTTCTTTACAGATATATTGTTAACTATTCTCTGTTAAAAGTGAATAGAACTAAGGTTTATGATCATAACGTAGTTGTCACAATCTACTTAGATAGTATGCACTGAGCCGAACTTGTTCCAGATGGGAACAAGGCATGGAAATTAAGAACGAAATATAATAAAAGGCTTAGTCTGCCAAATGTATATAAAAGGCAAAATCATAGTTAAAAATTTGGTAAATATAAAAATAGTTAATTCGCAGTATATCAATAAGTAATAGAAATTACGATTAAAAAGTTTGTAGATTTGGTCTTTGTTTGGCATTTGGTCAAATTTCATGTTAAGCCTATGTTTGATTCTTGATTGTACCAGTTCAAATTAAAATGGTTTTATGAATTAATAATTTTATCTGACTTGCAACAGAAAAAGAAAGAAACGTGGACGAAACGAAAAAGACAAAAGGTTCATTGGAGTAATTTGGGTATATTTTTGTTAAATAAATTGTAACAGAAAAGCAGTGATAGCCTTGCGATTTATAATTCAGTCTCTCATTCCAGGGGTTTTGGATTCAAGTCCATGGTGCGCACTTCTTTACAAAAATGTGCGATTTAA
>DWEC01003640.1:0-10438 GCA_018245735.1 Microceris miodesmiata
TTGGATGCGAACAGCTGAAGATCGAGCTCAGTGGCGTGCCATTGGAGAGGCCTATGTCCAGCTGGTGACGGGAATAGGCTGATGATGATGATGATGATGATGATGATGATGAAGATGATTATGATGATGATGGTGATGATGATGATGAAGATACATTTGACGTTTTAGTAAGGCATTTTGTAACTATTTAAAAGTTTTTATTCATATGTAAAATACCATTACTTCCTTCAAAGATTCGTATGTTTATTCTAGGTTACAGAACTTGCCCCGCTTAGATCACTATTAGAATGCCTCCGTGAGGTTTCGCTTAGGCCCAGCTTTCCTGTACCGTCTCTTTGCGAGTTTGCAGAACAAATCTGTGATGGAATGACTTATCTCGAACAAAAAAGACTGATACATAGGTACGTCCACTGATATACACAATTTTCTACGTGGCTTATTGTTTGATTAGTGACTAGCAGTTATGACATATAGAGAATTTACCGAAATATTTTGTTACAGAGATTTAGCAGCAAGAAATATATTGGTTTTTACCAAAGACAGAGTAAAAATTTCCGACTTTGGTTTATCGCGTGCATTGGGCGTGGGAAAAGATTATTATCAGACAAATTATAATGTTAATCTTAAATTACCTGTAGCATGGTAAGTCATAATTACCGTAGTACTCTGAATATGTTACTTATTAAATGTGCCCATAAATTAGTAGAAATGTATAATATTGCTCAGGTGCGCACCAGAATGCATTTTGTACTTACGGTTCACGTCGGCAAGCGACGTTTGGGCGTTCGGCGTGTGCCTGTGGGAGATGTTCACGTACGGATTCCAGCCGTGGGCGGCCTTCTCGGGACAACAAATACTGGAAGCCATAGATGCTCCCAACTGTCAGGTCGCAATAATTTTATTACGTTACGATATATCAACTGTACAACTGAAACTACTTTTATGCCTTTTTTCGTATGTCTTTCATATTCTTAAGGTTTATAAGACGTTTAGTATTACCAATGGAATGTTTAATTTGCTTTGACAATGATAGATTGGTATCCGATAGTAATTGTAGGTATGTATGTAATTATATAATTCTTGCGAATATGATATTTCCCAAAATATATCTTTGAATTGTTTTAAGAAGCTCTTATAGTAGGGGAGCCCACGATGCTAAATCGGGATTTACTCGAGCGTTACACAGACCTATTCAGTTGCGAAGCTTAGATAATGAAAAGAAAAAAATGTCATATGATATAATACTTTTTCATTGGTGGGGGAGCGGCCATAGATTTTCAAAAATGTAAAAACAAAACTATTGGATGGACATACTCGAGCGCGTCAGATATTGATATCATGGATGTCCAACGTATTTTTAAAAATGTACGTATGTTAATCTGATTGTTTCCATGGTGGGGGTGGTTGTACGTATGGGTAATGGGATGTTAATTGAACCTAAAAAGAAGCCCTTGTATAATAATTTGACGATTTGGATGTGACGCAAACTCGCGGCCATTATTAGAATTTGCAAAAAAATCGCCATTTTGAAATATTATCAGATTAAGATATATACGGTCCATTTTTATGCCGTAGACGTAATAGTAATAATCGACCCATTATAATTCCACTGTTGGAATATTGGTCTCCTCTTAAGACCATAGCCTGCCACGCTGGCCAAGTGCGGGTTGGCAGACTTCACACGCCGTAGAAAATATTGTAGCCCTCCTCCTTCTTTACGTCACTCTCAAATTGTCAGATTAGTGAAATATACACATTCTAACATGTAACTAACTGATCCTACCTTAATCTGACGCGCTCGAAAATTTCAGATGATCAATTTTTTTTTACTAATCTGATCCTTTATCCTTGACGGGCGGTTATATATGTAGGGCTCATAATGGGTGGAAGTACTTTACCGGGTACAGGGTATCCCTCTATAATTATATTAATCTGCCACGCTGGAATAAATCCCGAAATCCCCGCTTGGGCTCCCCTACCATTGTGACGACTCATGTAGAATTACTGAAGCCCTAAGCATATGATAATCCTTTGAGGACTGATGCCCATTCCAGGACTTTTTTTTGGACTACATTTATTTTAACTTTTGGAGATGTAGGACTAATAGTACATCAGTTAAGTTGGATTCTTATGTAAGATAAAAGTTATACAATATTTTCTCGTCAGATATTTAAATTAAATTGAATGTTTTATTATTAGTTTCTCATAATTATGTTAAATTTATTACTGTGATGATCCGATTACGTGTGCTTTCGTAAGTGCGTTAGGTCTGAAAGGATAAACACATTTTACTTTTGGCATTTACTGTCTATAGTCTAAAGGACCTGGCGTGGTGATATAATAATAATAATTGTAATGTTGCAGAGGTTAGAACGGCCTGAATGTTGCCCTGCGGCCTATTATACGTTGATGTTGCAGTGCTGGGAACACGAAGCCACCGGCCGACCGAGATTTAAGGATCTATGTCTAATGTTGCGGACCAGTCGTCCCGAACAGGTACGGTTTTACTTCCACGTATAATAGTGTTTATTCATTTAAAATATCTATTAAATTTTATTTAAATTATTGGCTGTACATTATGTGTCATGCAAATGGCAAGTCTTTTCTATATATAATTAAATAAATAATTAATTATAATTATATTTAGAAAAGACTTGCCTTTTGCATCACAAGTCTTTTCTAAATATAATTGTTACAAATAAATTATTACAATTAAATGTAATTTTACAAATTATTACGAAATTTTACAAATGAATTATTAAAATTAATTGTAAATACATGTAATTATTACAAAAATAAAAAGGGAATTTTGAATTTAATGTTCATTTGAAAAATTTTATTATTGAAACTTGTCATTCATACATGTTTTCAAATACCCAAAGGTTCAGGCAACTGATAACTATCATAAACCAGAAGACGGCAGACGAGGAAACTTTTTGGAATATAAGGCTGGCCAAATTATAACGGTCCTTAACAAACAGTATGTATGAGATTATTATTACAGATTAATTGGCACATCTAAGTATGTGTAATATTAATTTATATGTTTAAGTATGACTGGAGTTAAAACATTTGAAAATAACTTGATCATTGCACATCGCATGCATAAAGCTTTATTGTTGGAGGTCGTGCTATATGGGCGATTAATTGATTTCTGTATTATTATAAAAATTAATAACGTCAGGAGAATTGTTCTGCTCGGTGCAATCGTTACAGGTACATGAACACAGACATGTGGTACGGAGTCCTCCCTGGCGGCACTTGCGGAGTGTTCGATCCGAACCAAACCAAGCCCTGTTGTAGGCTAGAGGTGGGTGAGACTCATGAGGGAGCTGTTCTATATGAAAATAATTTCCTCTTCCTTTAATGTTTTAGTTCAGGTTTCCGGGATCTTTTACATACTGTGACACTAACATACTTAATACAAAGTGTTTGGGTGTTTTTTTTCCGATGGCTACGAAATACGTCACTGCAGATTGGTGAGACTCGATTCACGTAAGGAACTGTCTGATTTCATAATGAATGGCATCACTCCTTACTTAATGCAAGCAATACTCCTATTATTGTAAATAATCGTTTTATAGAATTGCTATACATATATCCTATGCTTTACCAAAAAATATATTGTTTGATTAAAATACAGTAGAATTACGTACTCGTGGGAGCAATATGATCTTAATTAAAAACCATTGTAATAATAGCTAAGTGGTTCGCAACTTGTGATGTAATGTTTCCCATGGGGGCGAGATGTGGGCTTCGGAGGACCGCTTCGCTACGATGAAAGCGCGATAAGAGTATAAAAGATAGAAAATATTAAT
Organism: Microceris miodesmiata; assembly: GCA_018245735.1. Taxonomy (NCBI): domain Eukaryota; kingdom Metazoa; phylum Arthropoda; class Insecta; order Lepidoptera; family Hesperiidae; genus Microceris; species Microceris miodesmiata. Next base: position 3,819 of record DWEC01003640.1, read on the forward strand.
AAGTATAACAGGTATGTTAAATAACGAGTTGGCGCGATGGATGAAATATGTATACACGTATTGTGCTTGAATTGGACAAAGTGGATGGTATGTGACGCTGGAGGCTTGGTTGGGCATACTATTACAATGGCTGAATATGGGAACGAGGTGAAGTACATTAACTCATTATTGCGATGGATCGGCCTAAAAGCTTATTTGATCCGTGTCTTTGTACTGGGTGTGAATATCCACTTAAGAAAGTCGGGAACTCGGACAAAACCCAAAAAGTAATATATCATATCAGAGACAGTAGTAGAGATGCGTTAGAAAATGGAAGCATACTAATGTCTGGTGAATTTAATAGTTGGATACGAGGAGCGGCTGAAAAGTTTTGAGATTAAGTACCTTTAAGTATTACTAATGATTCACGCAACACACAATTCAGTGCGGGTATCTTAGGAGTATACAAGTCAAGTTTCATGTCATTAGCATCATTACGTTTTTTGTAATTGAACCGTAAACATCACAATGTCTGAGTCATCTGCACTTTGCACAAAATTGGAGTACAGATTTGTCATAAAATTCCTTACAAAGAAGAACAAAACGCCGACTGAAATATTTGAAGATATGTAAACAGTTTATGGGGAGTCTCCACCTTCGTTTGCGGCCGTAAAACCTTGGAGCCGAGTGTTCAAACAAGGCAGGGAGTCGATGGAAGATGGAATCACCTGCACATCAAAAAATTGTGCGCGCGATGGGTGCCGAAAATGCTCACGCCGCTGGCCAAACAGCGTCGTGTCACACCTTCACAGGAGTTTTTGGACATCTGTGGCGATAATTCTGACGATGTTTTTTCTCGCATTATTACTGTCGATGAAACATGGATTCGACAGTACAATACGGAGTCAATGCAGTGTATAGAAAAGATAGACAAGCCCCCACGGAAGTTCAAAGTGGAAAGATCGGCGTCCAAGTTCATGGCCGCTGTTTTTTGGGATTGTGGAGGAATTTTGTTTATCGATTACCATCCTAAAAATACTAAAATAAACGAAGACTATTACGCCGCACTGTTGACAAAAGATCGTTAAGCAGTTGTTGAGAAAAGAAGAGGCAAACTAGCGAAAAGAATTCTGTTTTTGCAAGACAACGCGCCCGTCCACACTGCGCGAGTTGCAGTATTCGAAGAAATCAACCACCTTCCCTACTAAAACGGAGAATATTTTTTGGACGGGATAAAAGCCTTTTATAGTAAATATAAGAAGTGTATTGAAATATGGGGAGGTTATATTAAAAAATAGTTTTTATACACACATCTATCAGTATTTTTAATACCTTAGGCTCAAAACTTGTCAGCCGCCCCTCATAGGTGTAAACGTATAAAGGCCTTGATGTATGCACAAGAAGGAAATGATGTTTGTCAGGACCGTGGCTGATGGAAATCCATTGTTTCTATCTACCCCTATGGGAAATAAGCGTGCCAATCTAAAATATATGGTAGTATCCAGATCTGCAGTAAATTCTAGGCGTATTAACGTCGCTTCTCGTGTTACAAAAGTAGTACGTGGGCGCGTGCGTTGCTGATTATATGTTTCATTTTGTCATTAACGTCATTAAACTGATTAATCTTGGGTTCGTCATTATCATGATCATTAATTCACAGCCATTTTCAAAACTACGAAATAATGCGCCGAGCGCTCTCTCGACGCTTCCGTCCCGCAGTTCGGCTCGCTCGTGTCGGTCTGCGAGACCGCTGCTCTCGAGGTCTGATGTCAAACGACACACGTACCAGGGCAAACGCACTCTACAGAGAAGCATGATATCTAGCCCTCAGGGCGACGTGAAACACACCGGGCACGTTGGCCTCGATGGAGCATACTTTGGAGATATTTCTTTCCTGGATCCCGCCGGTTGCGTGAGTACCACATTGTGTGTACACGGCGCTTAACTCTATATAAATTTATTATTGTAACTGTATTAATTATTCATTTCTAATCTACGTCTCCTTGATGTTGAACTTCTGACGATAGCAAATTTGCTGTATGCAAAAAGCAACCAAAAAGCTGTTCTCAAGAGTCATCACGAATCGTCTCGCCGGAAGACTCGACGACTTTCAGCCACCGGAACAGGCCGGGTTTCTTGGATGGTATGCCATTATAGACCACATACACATAGTGAGGCAAATTATACAAAAGTTCGAAAAATATAAACGGCCCCTGTGTTTGGCTTTTGTGGATTATGAGAAGGCCTCTGGAAATCGGGGTTGTTCTGCAATCATTACAGCGAAATTAAGTAGATTGTCACTATGTCGAAGTGTTGAGATGTCTATAAGACGTCGTCACTATGTGTCAGTAAAGGACCAGCAGATGAAATCCATCCAATTGCGCCGTGGAGTGAGACAGGCCGATGTTATATCGTCGGAACTTTTCATATGCGTATTGGAGGATATATCGAAGACGCTGGACTGGAAAGCTAAGGGCATAAACATAAATGGCGACTACATCTCACACTGGCAATTTACAGACGACATAATCTTACTGGCGGAATCGCTCGATGAGCTGCAATAAATGCTGGACAGCCTAGCATTAACCTCGCGACGAATATGTTTCAGCATGAATTTGGATAAAACCAAAATCATAGAAATAATAGCGAAGCGATAATAGAAAAATCGATCCGAGACCTGTGGTCGTAAATGGTCATCTTCTCTAAATTGTAACGGAATACACATACCTCGGGCAGACATTGCAGTTAGAAACAATTTTGAGAGGGAGACCAACAGGAGTATTCAGCTGGGCTCGGCAGCATTTTGTATACTACGTGGAGTCTTCTCGTCATCCATACCGCAGTGGATGTTAACTAAAGTTTGCAACCAGTGCGTCCTACTAGTCATGACAAACGGAGTCGAAAACGTAATCAAATTCACGGTGCGCCTAGTCCACCAGTTCAAAGTCGCTCAGCGAGATATGGAGTGAGCTATGCTCGGAGTCTCTCTGAAGGATAAGATCAGAAACAATACTATCCGACAGAGAACCAAAGTCGTCGACATAGCTCAAAGGATTATCTCGATGCAGTGGCAATGGGCTAGGCATATCTGCTGAAGAACCGACAACCCATGAAGTAGGCGACTTATGTCGAGTGGAGACCGCGGCGGTGGGATGACGACCTGCGAAAGGCTGCAGGTAGATGCTGGATGCGACAAACCGAGGACAGGGTGCGATGGTGTTCTTTGAGGCAGGACTATGTCCAGCAGTGGACTGAGATAGGCTGATGACGAAAAAGCAGCCAACTACGTGGTACTATAGTTCTTCCAAATCGTCATTTGATAATTTAATATTTTTATTGTGTGTTTAGAATAAAGTGAGTTTAAAATTTTGATTTGGACTCACGATCGACAGACAATTCGTAAGTGATGTATGCATGTTATAAAAAGTATTCTATTAGATTTGTTTGTAAATTGTTTGAGCTTTATAAATTACATTTCGCTTTTATGTGGAGCTTACTGCTAAGTAGAAATGTGTTTACTTGTAAATCGCATACATTTTTTTTTGTGGCTGAAACGTGTTGTTCATTCATTAAGTATCATTATTTACATTTCATTGAAAAATGTCTCAATATGAATTTCAAGCTTTCTTAATGACCGAAACGAGCAAGTGATCCCAAAAAAGCTTGTTTTTAATATAAATTAAAATTAATATGAGTTTTAAATTTTATTATGATTAGCAAGTCTTACTTTTTCACTCTTCTTCCCCTAGGTAAATATAACAAAAACACTTAAACGGTATCACAACAGTACTTGCACAGTATCGTAACATATATTTTTTTATCATTCTTTATTAGTTTCACATGAATTCGAAAGCACTTACAGTCCCTAGTGAAGACATGTACACACACTAAGCAGTTGTAACTATAGCTATTAGTACAAAGCTACCTTCGCAGCCCCCTCATCAAGTGGTGACCCCCTACAAGCCTGCGGATGACATGGAGGTGCCGCTGCTGAACTCCCCGTCACACACCAAGGCGGGCCGGTGCAAGCCGCCCTACCCGCCCAATCTCAATCCTGACTTCGACGTGGTCTATCTGCCCTGTGAGTAATATGTAATATTATGAGCATTCAATTATTGTTTTATTCATAATCAATATATGTATAGCTAAAATTATGGTCAGAGATAAGACAGTGGCATAAAAAGTGTTGTATTTTTATCATCGTCAAAACTGATGCTTGATGACAATTTCTTGTTTTTGATCCCTATGTTTTATATTATGGTTCATTTAAATTTGGGCATTCTTTTAAGACAAGGGCCCGCTGCCCATGCGCTCTGCTTACATGAAGCGATCTTCTAGCGACGAGGGAGAAGACACTTCCCGTAAGTTGTTTTTCTTTAATTTAAAATTCAAAATCATTGGTCGATTTATCATGTTCCAAATACTACATTTTTGTGTATGACTCGAATTGCTACCGCTTAAACTGCTGATTATATACATTTCCAAATTTATCGAGCCCCCGATATAACAAAATATGTTTTGAAATATTATTATTTATTATGTCTTATATGGTCTCCATAGTGCAAGTTCCTAATTTAGGTCTTAACTAGGTTCTTAAATTAGGTCCTAAGGACTATTAATATTATCATCATTCATCATTATCAGCCTATTTCCGTCTATTGCTGGACATAGGCCTCTCCAATAGTACGCCACTGAGCTCGGTCTTCAGCTCGTTGCACTAATAAATTGTTTTTAAAATGACAGCCAAAAAACTTGTAACAATAACACACTTTTGTCGGATTGCAGTTATTAAAATCAATTATTGAACTGTTAAAGGTGACCTTTTAAAGGTCTAATTAAAAAAAATATGATCTGTGTTATTAATACATTGTTTTATTTATTTTTAGCTGATGAACAGCCCAAGACATTCAAGAAGTTCAGCAAGAATCTGGATCCCACTACAAGCAAAAGTATTATCAACAAGGTAGATATAAGTTTAAATAATAACAACAGCTTCAATGGTTAAATTGTGCTGATGTGGGAGTTTTTTGTGTTGGATAATGAATAGTCCGCATTCCTAAAAACCCGTAACCAGGACGTATTGTTACAACCAAAGTGATAAAACATATATAGATAAATACTATTCTTTCTAAACGAAAAATCCTTTTCTTTTAACTTGTTTGTAGCATTCAAAGTACTAAATGTATATAAAATCGATTATTAGTTTTATATAAAATGATTATAAATCCGATGATACCCCCCAATCATGGGACAACCTCTATCTTATCTGTTATGAACCGTTAAAAAGTACTGCTCTGAGTCACAAACTCAATAGAGTTCTCTACCTCCTGTCCATTATACTATTACTATTACTTAAAGCATTTTCAATTGTGATTCGTGAGGTCCACTAATAGTAATAGCTGTTCAAAAAAATACATTCCGAAATTATATAAATAGTAAACAGGTCAATAATAATTATTTATTTTCAGGTCAAGAGTGCTACTCTGAGGCGTTCGAAGAGCGACGAGGAGCCCGAGTTGCCCAATGAAGATGTACATGAGTATCACGAGATCTCTGACACCGATACAGTGAGTTAATTCTTTGTATATAAACCTCGATAAACGCTTGATGATAAGTATTTAAAGTATGTATGTCCAAGGATCTGTGAAGGACAAGCATAGAAATGGATATCTCCAGCCTGTGAACTCTATCATACGAGGGGCGACTGAAAAGTTTTGAGCTTAAGGTATTAAAAATACAGATATAAATGTATAAAAAGTTTATTTTATCTATTTTCTCCCTCTATTTTAATACACTTCTTAAATACACTATTGAGGGCCTTTATCCCGGTCAAAAAATATTCGTCGTTTTTATCTTCATTTAATTATCACTGGAAAATCTCCATCCTCTGAGGTCGTTTCTGAAATTCGAAAAGAGGAAATAATCACTAGGATCTAGGTCTGGACTGTAGGGCGGGTGGTTGATTTCTTCGAATCCTGTCTCAGCGAGGGCACGCCTTGCAACTCGCGCATTGTGCGTTATCTTGCAAAAACAGGATTCCTTTCGCTAGTTTGCCTCTCCTTTTCTCAACAACCACTTGACGCACTTTTATCAACAATGCATCGTAATAGTCTTTGTTCATTGTAGTATTTTTAGGAAGGTAATCGATAAACAAAATTTCTTCACAATCCCAAAAAAGTGGCCATGAACTTGGACGCCGATCTTTCCACTTTGAACTTCCGTGGGGACTTTTCTCCCATTTCTGTCCACTGCATTGACTCCCGTTTTCACTCCGGATCGTAGTGTCGAATCCATGTTTTATCGACAGTAATAATGCGAGAAAAAACATCGTCAGGATTATCGTCACAGATGTCCAAAATCTCCTGTGAAGTGGTGACTCGACGCTGCTTGTCCAGTGACGCACAGTGTGTCGTCTAGAACAAGCTAGCTGGACAGAAACAACATTAACAATGTCGAGAATTGTTAATAAGGGTAATTAGGTCATTAGTTGGTTATCGCAGTTACAGGTATTGTTTTGATATATACGTGTCACAATATTAGCAATAAGGGTAAGTATAAAATACAGTCTGGTGAAATACATAAAATTAGTTGCATTTTGGCTACTAATACGAATACATCTCATGTGTTTTTGTTTAAAGTTA
>DWEC01003641.1:0-10437 GCA_018245735.1 Microceris miodesmiata
CAGAGTCCGAGCGAGAACTTTCCATTGTATACTAATTGCACTGAGGATATGCGCAGTATCGTATAGTATAAGTTAAATCTTTGGGAAACGAGTTAAATATAATATTTTTTTCCTAATAATTATGATCAAATAAAAAATACAATACAGAATAGATTAGGAACATTAATTTGAGGTACAATTTTGTAATTTGCGGTAAATATAATATTTTTTTTAAATATTTTTAATATGGTCTTATTTATCTTCCTGTGGTCTTGTGACCAATATAGTGGACCAATATACTACAAAATCATTTTCTATTTCCGCGGAATTTAAATTTCGAACCGAAATATTTTAGGTAGGGGTTTTAGTGAAAAATGCAAATTTGAATATATTAAACATTCATATTGTAATAATATGCGACATTATCACTAAACTGCTGTGCTAAAATAAGAACTAAGTTCAAGTGCTGTGTTAAGTGTCGATAAATTCCATGAATACTTCTAGCAACAACATTAGACGTTACAACTCCGGCCTCAACAACGCCCTGATTCGGTCACGTAACGTATTCCATTAGAATACTGCAAACTCAGTTATCCAGCTTTGAATAGACGCGAAGCTGTTGCAGCGATCTAAACTTTGTATTCGGAGTTGAAATATCTACATAATTGGCAAGTCTTAAGTTAGCTCGCGAAATTCTCTCAGGGCTCTTGTCATACTTCGTATTGGTGTTGAGTGGTTGTTGAGTAGTTCAATTTTATAACGGTGAGTGGATGATGTGAAGATCCACCGTTGTCTATTTAGAAGTAAGATAGAGACAGAATACGTATTGCAATATTATGGATAAGAACTGTGGGATATGGAGAAAAATTTTCGACCTTAACGTCGACTGCGCAGTCATTCAAACAATAAGCAGAAATCCAATGGTACTGATATTTTAAAAAATAATATAATCGTCTTAGTATTAGAAGGTAGCAACAAAAATTATTATTAGTACAACTTTTCTTAATTTTTTTTTGTTCTTTTAGGTACGTCTACATGTCCTTCCAATCCTTTTTGTCCCTCTTATAGGGGGACAGATAAGGCCATAATCTGCCCCTCTAAATATTTGCGGGTTGGCAGGTACAACACGCCTTAAAGATTTTCTTTTGTCGGTGTACTAAACTGTCGGTAAACTAAGAATACACAGTTCTCCGAATAATAATTCTCTGACGGCAAATATTATAGTATGAAAATGGACACAAAAGTGCGAGATATTTCGCGAGCAACAGCAAACCGGGTTTCACAACTGACACCACAATAAACACAAATCCACGCCACCCCTGAAATTTCTCCACCGAAAATCTACACGAATTGTAGAACACCTATTGTTTTCTGAAATTTCTAAAGCGTGAAATCCACGTGGAATATAATATACGTAGGTACAGTTTGTGAAACGTATACACAGTTTCTGAAAGGTAAATTTCGACATAAAATCGACCTTTCGGCTGCGGGCTGCGTCATGCGATGGGAACAAACGTGATCTTATATGTGGGTGCTACATAAATATTACCGGGTTTAATTGCGATTATGGCCTCCATTTCATTATCATTCTCATCACCATCATCATTATCATCACCATCATCATTATCATCATAATCATCATCAACGTCATCAGTCTGTCTAAGCCCACTGTTGTACATAGGCCTCCCCCTGATGGGCTCTTTCCATAATCCCCACGCTGGGTATGGTTGAGGATAAAGTGCACATATCATTCAAGTCTTCTAGTCCACATCGTAGACTAATCCTTGATGCATAAGCTTCCAGGCAGGAGCTTAACACTACAAAACAATGCAAGCTATATCAAATAGCACGTCCGTATAATCACAAAATGGTAAAATTCATAACAGTGATATAGCGCATATTGTTTGCATTGCTGCTTAACAGCACAAAAATTTATTTGGAATGACAATGATTGCCTTTAACTGTTTAACTATAATATTCATTTCTACCCTGTACAATAAATTTCAATTCTTCTCAAATGTATCTCTCACTAATGCTATTAATTTTATTATATAAAGAAAACTTCAGTCGTACGAAAACACTTAAATTATACGTGAATGCCTTAATTATATACGAATACTGCAGTTGTATAATAATTGCGTCACTTTATTCCCTTAGGAAAATAATTCATAAAGTGTTACTCGTGGCTTAGCAATTTCAGGTGTTAATACTTATCTTTAAACCCCCTCCCCTTTCATGACTTAAGCTCTGGCTTAAGCGTCGCTCGTCGGTAACCGTTCTTTACATAAGCACTGAATTAAAAATCATATAAAGCGATACGGGTTTGAATGCAAATAGCTCTTGGGTCTGGTTCACAAAAATTTGAGTACTTCACAGCGCTCGAATCTCAACAGGTGTCCGGAACAATGGCTCATATAGAACAAAGAATGACGTTTAGTACTTCACCGCAATTTTTGTCCACAAGCGTTGTTCTCTGTTCGAAACTGCGAGCAGCTTTGTACGTAGATTTAATTTATATAACACGATGTATAATGTATTAATACCCAACTTAGACTTTATGCACACGCATGTTCACACACACGCATGTTCTCACACGCGCTTGTTCACACACACGCATGTTCACACACACGCATGTACATACAAACGCATGTTCACACACCGCATGTTCAGACCCCCTCATGTTCGCACGCACACGTGCCTATCTTTTGTTTCGTTGTTTGCTAAGAAACGCCACGTAAATAGTCAAAATATGCTATTAATTCTAGTGCTAAGTACATTTTAATTAAAAAATAACTTATAGCAAAATTGAAGCTTTATTGCTGAAACTAGTTCTTTTCGTTTTGATTTCCTTTGTAAGTTATTTAGTTGATATTCATCACTGAAGTATTTTTACGCTATATTTACACACGTGCTCAACAAGAAACCGGCACAGCATTTTTATGAAATAATAATTTTTAAATTCACCTCGTCAATGAGCTAACGAAATTAACAACTGACGAAATTAACGAAACTGTCAATGATATAAACTAAGGCTTCAGTCTTGTATAAGAATGTAATTGGACTTCTTTATGTATCTTTATGTAACAATAAAAAATATCTAATTCCGTTTATTACGAAAATTAAAAAAGTTGCACTTCTGTTATATTTACCATGTATGTATATTATATATGTTTGAAGAGGTTTTGAATTAATTTATATTTAAAAATGGATATAGTATAGTCGTTGCCAACTAGTGAACACGCTGAAGTAGTGTACTTACACCGTTTCTCCGACCCTCGTTGCAGCTTTCCTTGAAGCATCTCGTTACCTTGTACTATAGAAACGACTCTAAGTACGCAACTAGATATACTGATTCATTATACTTCGCAACTGTCTACGGTGTTTTATTCTTTTGTTCAAGATGTACACTTCAATTTACATTAAGTACTTCGCTATAGGGTTTAAATTAAACGGATGAACAATGGCATCATCCGATGTTCCGATTTGAATTGCATAAAAATGTCATATGTAGTTGCACTTTTATGAGAAACCCATAGCGGATATTGAAAATATAAATTTTAAATAAAAACGCAATGTTTGGTACAAATGAATTTACCGAAACTGTTTGTGTGTTACATTGGTATAATATGATTTCAAGCATTTCAATATTCGTAGAACCGTTTTAGTCAATATTTGAATTACAAATTTTGGTCGGTACTCGTATGTTCATATGTTCTCTCTATATAGATATTTTTGTTCAGTTTCTGTTTGTGCTCTCACTTGCTTCCAGATCAAAGTTCTTCAAGTAGAAGAGCAATTAAACATTTATGTTCTTTTAGCGTAAGCCATATAAAGTTACAGTGTTATAGGTGGTGGTAGGAATAAACCATAATCCGAAATTTCAGGAATTTTTAACCATCCGCTCCAAAATTAACAAATTCGTTGATTTTGGAGTGGATGGTTAAAAATTTTTGTGTTTCTACTTACGGGAGCGTAATCCGTGCTGACAGAATTGTGACCGAACACGTAGAAGTATGACTGTCTGTTCGCTTTGCATTGGTAGTTGGCAAAGCTTATCAAAGGAGCCAGTGTTCTGGCATCGCTGAAGAGGTTTAGCACGACATCCCGGTTCGCCTCCACTGTCCAACGCTGCGGGTCCAGTTTTGATGGGGCATATCTGTAAAGATTTTGGTTTATGTACGCATTGTTCATCGTCTAAAATGTCGAGCCCCCTGACGAGGTTACAGATTGCAAGCGATCTGTAAAGTTAGGCAAGCGTGATCGGCACTTGGATGGGTGTACATTAGTAGCCAATGTATTCAATGAGTTTCTACACAAATGTTACGCTGAGCATGTTAAGAAATCAATGGCAATTGTTATCGTTAATTGGAACATCACCACGCCTGTAATCCCCGAAGGGCTAGGCAGAGGAGTTTAGTACACTCCCACATTTCACCAGTTGCGTTTAAGTCCATCGAACAGGTGGTGAGTCTATTGCCATACACCGGGCACACATCCAGACTCTGAATCACTACTAGAAATTTTAAATTAGAAAACTCCAATAGTACCCGACTTGGGATTCGAACCCAAGATCTCCCGATCGGCACTTCCGTTTGCAACCAATTGACAGTCAAACTTGTACTAGTACTAAGTCTAGTGGTTTGAAATTAATCCTCTCATTCTGGGGACTTCCTTTTACATCTTGGCGCGCACCGCTTTACAAACTCTACTGGGCCAGCGTGGCAGACTATGGCGTTGCCCTACCCATTCTGAGATACCCGTGTCTAGCAGTAGAAAGATAAGAGAGACGTAAAAAAGTAGTGCTGTTTTCAAATCTCTGTAATATTAGCCTCGTTGAAATATATGATTATATTTATTCACAAACCGCACTCTCTGTGTACCTAAGCTTGTTAATTAATGAAAGTTTTTAATAGAGCTATTATTAAGGCTCTAAATTAAACTTGTATAAATGTCCAACTAAAAACTCCATTATGACGCGAATGAATTAATTAGTAGCACTAATAAAGTTCAACAAAATTTTCTAGCCAGAGACATCTCAGAAATTCATGGACTTAAATTTACGTTGGTACTTTATTTTAATGATTTGTTAGGTATTGTCTGAGATATTTTATTGTTTTCAATTTAACTTGTACCATTATTCTATAGCCTTCATTATTTTGTTTTTGCACAGAAAGACTTTTCTAGTGACTTTCATTAAATTGTCTCCATTATTTCACTCACTGTTTTAATATCTCCTTGAGGGCTTCACGCTCAGCACCTTCAAAGACAATTTTGGCATACTTCGTGATGAAATCATCTCGTTGATTTTCCAGTACACCGTGGTCTAGCTCTATCACGCCGAAGTGGTGATAGCTTTCCATTTCTGTTACACCACTTAAGAGCTGGTATCTGTGGAATGGAAAAGGAAGAATCAGTTTTTAATATAAAATACCGTGTGCCTCATCATGGTAGAAAGTATGTATTAGGCCGAAAATGACACAAATTTTGTATTGATTTTTACGGATATGCAGAGTGCTCATTAAAACTTCTGAGATCGTTTCAGTAAACAAAATTCTGTTTTGTTTTACTTTTTAATTAATAAAAGTCTAATTTAAAGAATTTTCTTCTCATATGAGAAAAGTTACAAAGTAAGCGGTTGTGTATTCTAGTAAAAACTGCTTAAGGTACGTGTTTTGTTCCTTTATAAGCTTTTGTCGGTGACTTCTTGGCGTGAAAGAATTGCTTAGAGCAACATTTTGAACATCTCTGGATTGCATTTGCATTTCGCGGCCGCCCTGCCAAAATATATAGACGCATAGGAAATACGAGTATAAACAGATTTGTTTAGTATTTAATTGTGATTTTCATCTACTATTTCAGCCCCAGGTAGATTTTAATTTCAAAAATGGTAGAATCAATATAGATTTACTTTGTATTAAGTGCCTACTCATAAATACGAAACTTCATTGTTTTATTTTCGATAATCACGAACTCCCATACAAACTTTCATCCCCTATTTCAACCCCTTTCAATTCATTTATTCGCAATGAAAAGTAGCCTATGTCCTGCCCCGAGATGTAAGCTATGTCTGTACGAAATTGCATCTAAATCAATCCAGTAGCTTAAGAGTAAAAAGGTAACAGACAGACACACTTTCCCATTTATAATATTAGTATGAATATGGATATGGATTAGATAGTATTCATAATAACCGGATTATTTTATATTTTTTGTCGTCTATTTAGTATTAATATGTTATATGGTGGATTCATTAATAAATCATCTACCCATTTAGCACTCAAACATGATTTAGGCAACATAAAAAACCCTTCAAGAACTATAAAGGTCTGACTGAAGGCGATAATCTTTGCGAAGAATAATTTACGATAAAATTGTCATGACATTTAATTATTATAATGATGATAAACTGTACAATGGTGATCAGTTGAACTGGTTGATCATAAAAATGAAATATAGGATGATATGTACATAAAGTAACACGTAAAGCTGACAGTGGTTGGATACGAAGAGCTGAAGATCACGCTCAGTGACGTGCTATTGGAAAGGCCTATTTATAGCAATGATATTTTAAAGATTACTTTGTAATGCAGTATCCATGTTTAAATAAATTTTATGTTTAATATTAATTTATTCCTATAAAATATGTATATTATATTAGAGTTAACATGGAGCAAAATGTAAGAAAACAAATTTGCCTCATATGCCGGGTATCACGATGGCAATTTATTTTGCTTGGATCAATAGCTGTGCAAGCGCTGTAATACGGAAATGATGGCTGACGATTATTTAATGTCTGCTGAATAAAAATCCCATAGATCAGATAAATCTCTTGCCGCTTGCGGTAAAGTTCCTTGGAACTTTGTTAACGATACTCAATAACAACCATTTGATAGATAGCTATGAACAGTAAACCTTAATTGAAGCCGCTTGTCTCTCATGCTATTACAAAACTCATATTTTAACGTCCTTTAAAATAGGAGGATTTTTTCATGACTTAGGATAAAATACTTAAACATATAATATTCTAGCGGTATACAATATGGAGAGGCCTATGTACAGCAGTGGACGGGAATAGGCTGATGATGATACAAGATGGTATAGATAGTATTTTTAAGCAGTAGTGGCAGTTAATAAATAATTAGAAGCAGTAGTAGTACCGGTAACAGTAGCAGTAACAGTAGCAGTATCATTAGCAGTAACAGTAGCAGTAACAGTAGCAGTAACCGTAACAGTAGCAGTAACAGTACCAGTAACAGTATCAGTAATAATTAATAGCAGTAGCAACAGTTAATTAACATCCATGGTTGAATATCTTGATTTAGTGGAGATAAGGTTAACTCACTTGCTTAATAAATTTGGAAAGGAGGCCATTGTTTTTTCTGGCTCGCTTGGTATAAATGATCCTGCCACGACTGGTCCGAGCGGTGTTTCGAACTCGCGGGCTAATATCTGAACCTTCTTTATTTCTGATAATCTGTAAAACGAAAAAAAAATTAAGAAGACGGCAGAAAAATATACGAGTACGTTTAGGTAACTTAAAAATTGCAAAATGTACAACAAAGCTTAAAATATGAATACGCGCAGAGTAAAGTAACAATATACTAAATGGTTTCATTCCATCGATTTTTTATGAGTTAAAATTAAGTGATATTAATTTCATATTTCAAGTCAGTAAAGAAGTTTTGACTATACACCCTCTAAATGTAAGTTACTCACGGTCTGTTCTGCAAGCAGGTCATCATGTTCTTCGAGGTTGGATTGCAGCCCAGGCTCTGAGCCACCTGCATGGTATACTGCGTTGGATCACGAGTCATAGCCCAATCGGAGAGAGCTGATCCGGACATTAGAATTGCACGATGAAATAAACCTATTGAAAAATAAATTAATTGAATTTAAAATTTTTGAAGTCGCACGAAAATTTTTTCGTAAAAAAAGTTCGAAAAACGGTCATAATCAGATTATTTGACGGTCAGTGCACACTGTCATTACATGTTTGTAGAATTACCGTAGTTTAAACTAATCTCTTTACGTTAGTTGAATATCCTAAGATAATTTAAACCGTTCTTTCATGAGAACTTTTAGAGAATTTGCTGGAAGTAAGTATAGTGGGTACCCATTCTGAAAATTCGCGGGAATCATCGCTAATTATTCCATATTATAACAAATATAAATTCTGCTATTCCGGACACTCTACATGGTAAGAAATTTAAAATCAATAAAGTACAAAGTAACAAACGTTGTCACGCCTGTAATCCCCGAAGGGGTAGACAACGGAGTGTGGTACACTCCCACGTTTCACCAGATACACGATTCTGTAAAACATTTCTTAAACATCTTATATTAATAGCCATCTAAATCATCATGTCAAACTTAAATATTAAAACAAATATGAATAATAATCGCATTGAAAGAAAAACAACGTAAATTCACGCCTGTAATCCTCGAAAGGCTGGGTAGGCGGAGGACGGTAATACACTCGCGTTTTGCCAGTAACATTTATATCCCACATCGAAACAGTATTAAACAAGAGATAAATAAAACAGAAATCGACGACTCGGGGGCAAAATGCCGTAACATAAAAAAATTACAACGTCACTAACAAATTAACTCATTCGATAACCAATTCGGCACAAACAATGACGCGGTGTGTTTCACTCAATTCATCGCGAAATAAGATTAATAGCGTGATGCCATGAGCCGAATTGTTTTCACATGGCATAATTTTGTTGATGATCTCACACATTTTTATAAATTCGCATGGCTTACGTTTTATTGTTTGCGTTCATTTGTGTTTTCTGTATATCTCGCCAGGCTCGTTGCAAGGTACGCAGACGGTAACGAGGGCCAAAAATCTTAACAAAACAAATGAACTATCTCAGAAACACCTTCGGTCCCATGGAATTTTTCTACGGACAGTTATAATAATAATGATTTATTAATTGCCAAAAAAGAAAACAATTTACAGTATAAATCGTAAAAATGAAACATGGGCATTGACTACCTAGTCGAGTGATTGCAAGCGCGACTGCCAATCGGGAGGTCCTGGGTTCAAATCCCGAGTTGGATACTAGCGGATTTTTCTAATTTAGAGTTTCTAGCAGTGACACAGAGTTTAGATTTGTGCCCAGTGTATGGCAATAGGCTCACCACCTATTCCATGGGGCGTAAACGTAACTGGTGAAACGTGGGAGTGTACTACACTCCTCTGCACTTGCACTCTGCACTCCTCTAGAGGCGTGATATTACGAAACATGGACAATAGTAAATGACTCGGCTTCTGCTGATGCAAAACTCTAATACCGGGCAGCATTGCCTTTCAGTCTTCCTCCTCGCTTGGATCTTATATCTTGTTTTCACCTTTCAACTTTTTAATGCCATATTAAATGATAAAATGTCATATGGGGTGAAACATTTACTTGCCATTGGAAATAGGCGACAGCATCAGAAAATTGACACAAGCAGCGCCTGTACCGTGACCCATGAGCGTCACGGAATAAGGATCGCCGTTCAGATCTTCAATATTGTCTTTGATCCACTGCAGCGCCGCTAGCTGGTCCAGTAGACCATTGTTGCCATACACATGTTCCGTAAGACTGGGTTTCATGAAGCCTGAAATGATAAATGAGACATGAAACGATAAAATGCTGTCTGTGAGAACGCTTGCTTATCAAGTATCCTATTTACAATTCAGCTGGCACAACGTATCTTAGCCATACTGATGTTGCTAAATGGATTCCAGGTCGTAACAGTTTTAAATGTTTTGTGTGTGATCTGTCGATTACCTACTCCCAAGGGCAGTATAAACGACTTTGAGAAGCACAGCCATGCTAGTTATCTATTTATTAAGACTGAGATAAAATGAGGTGGAGAGAGTCAAGTTAGCTATTTAAAATAAAAAAAATATACAAATTACTTTATTGCACCAAATACATTGAGCAAGGACATGTGTAGATGTACCTACCTAAGTTTAAGAGCGAAACATTTTAACAAATGTTACTAGAGCTTTCAATTTTAACTGCCTGTTTAAATCAGAAGGCTCTCAAAAATAAGTTCAGTGTTTGTAATAATTTAACACAATAAAAAAGCTTACAGTTTACCTAATACACCGAGGCGGAAGTTAACAGTCACTACCATGACGTTCCCGTACGACGCCAGGATCCTGCCATCGTAAGGGTTCCCTGAACTCCACTCAAACGAGTCGCCATGGATGAAGACAAGAACGGGAAACTTCTTAGACTTTTGTTCTGAAACACAAGAAATGAAAATGGTATTAGCAACAGTACATATGTGAATGATTTAAGAAACAAGTATTTGGCATGTACTAGGCATGGGATTGGTGTGTAGATGTCCTAAGATATTATTATTATTATCATATTTATTATTATTAGCTGCAGGAAAAAGCTGGATGGGGAAAGCTAAAGACAGAGCGCTATGGCGCCCGTTAAGGAAGGCCTATGT
>DWEC01003642.1:0-10436 GCA_018245735.1 Microceris miodesmiata
AAATAATAAACAATAGCAACTACCGCCCTCTCTCACGGAAAACATATCAGAAACGAACACTATTTTAGAAACGAACAAACTAGACAGGTTAATCAAAATGAAAAAAAGGATCCATTTAGCACAATGGTCGCCAAGTCAGTGCGGTGCAATGAGGGTTCACAATTCGATTTCCGATTTGCAGCCGTGCAGATAAATACTCGAATGATGGGTTTTACATTATTTTCTTGTTATGACTGTATAATAATTTATTCTTATATTTTTTTCTATGGCATTTAGAAGAGAGTGTCCAATACCTAAGTTATTCAAAGTTCTAAACGTTGTACAATAAAGATGTAGTAAAATGTGACTTTAAAAGTGTACCGATTATGGTAACTATTATGTAGATAGGTATATAAATATAATTAAAACCAGTCTGTCGCTAACTGCGCACTCTTATTGACGTTCCAAAACGTATCGAGCACATTTACTAAAATTTAACGGAAAAATTAATTCTAACTTAGTAGATCTAAAATTATCTATTCTATATCATCTATTTCTATATCATACGAGTAATTCATCAATATGCAGTGCAACTGACGTTAAATGATCTATGAAGCCCGCTGGAATTCGAATTTAAACTCAAATAGAAATATAGGAGTTACTTTAGAAAGGTTACTGTAGTTGTTTTTTGAGATTTCTGTTAGAAAGATTACTAAGAAGAGCCGATGATGAAGGAAATATTAAAAAAAGTAATAATAAAAACCGATAATATATCACAAAATAAGGAAGACAATGTGACATATTTAAAAATATGCTTCTATGAATGCAGCGCGACATTGTGCCCTCGCACCTCGTTTTAATTTGTGACGCTACAAATTACTTTTATATACGAATCATGTTGTTTCGTGTTTTAAAAGCATTTCATTGTTCGAAACGTGCAACGTAGTTACGTTGAGAAAATGGAACGGTGCATTTCGCTTCCTGTGCCTTGGGCAGCGAAATGAAGGCTTTTCATTTCCACATTGTTTTTCGGTGGAAGTACATATTATTATATCTAAAATTAAGCCACGTTACATAATCACGTCCAATATGAATTAATGGGAACGAATTTCTTGCTTAGTCTTGTAACTTTTGGTACTAGGTCTTACATGTTCCTTTTCTACTATTTTGCGTATGGCATTTGTTGTGTTTATTATTCATATTTTTATGAAGATGCATATCTTATGATATTTTATTTTAAATACACATTTTACGATTTTTTATATTTCATCATTTGTTAAGGAGATGACAAGGTCAAAAATCGTACGATAGATAATAATACAAATCAAAAAAGGACAGACTCTAAAAATATTTACAATGCTACAGGGAGCTATGAATAGTTATACCACGTTGTTATTCCAAACATCAATCTCGCAGCACATTGTGATCACTTGTGGAGCATAAAATAACCCATTGACTGCTCTCGACGCCGCTTGTCACGTTGATGTTTTCATGGTATAACGGAAACTTATAGTTAGCAGCCTTAGCTTGTGAAAGGGCGCAACAATGTCAGTGAGTGCTGCGAGCCATTCGGCTACTTATCATTTTTATAGCACAAGTTTCTTATTATTTATCGTTTGCGAATGAAATTTGCGGCTTGTTAATTAATAAAGTATTTTTATAGAACACGTATACGATATTAACATTTCTAATATATAACAATGTACATTGTAAATTAGATCTTATTGGTACCTAATCATCGTGAAGAAATCTGTTTGCCTTATTGTACTTTAAGGCGTTAGAATTCTGCTAATCCGTACTTGATCAGGGTGGCGGGCTGTCTTAACCATGGACAATCTGAGAGGAAGCCTATGTCCAATATTGTGACGATGAAAGGGTTGATGATTGTAAGGAAATAAAAGCTTTAATAAATTAATTTGGCTCAATGAAAACTCTGAATTGGATGTTTTTCCTGTTACTAAATGACCGGGAGACTGCACAGGAAAATATCAATTTGACACAGAACAGTATAAGGCAGGAATATGTCATAATTCCTATTTTTATTCATTGAAAGTATTGTCACGCCGTAAGAAAACGTCACTACAACTATCTCGCTATTAAAAGATAAACTGATAAAATAGGACAAATTGTTAATAATAAACAAAATATTTTATTCAAGTATAGTGTCTATAATATGACATAATAGCAATCGAGAAACAGGAAGCGACTTTGATAAAAACAAAAGAAGGATTCTAACAGTTGATTACATGGAGACATTTGCGGCGCGTACTAATTAGCGGTTTTATTATTGGGCCTGCATGGCTTAGCTCCGGAGTTATGAACGCAAAATGAGTAAATACGAAGTTTGGGGCTGGAGAACAATGAAAATGTCACTTTATGAAATGGGCCCCGTCGTTGATTAATGGAGTTAGGAGGTAGGGCTGCGTGGTTCGGACCTTCTTACTTGTTTATTCATTCTGGTGGCCCGTGTCAGAGCAGAGATATCGTAAATAATAATAACTATTTTATATACGCCCACTTCTATATAAGAAATCCATAATACTGTTGAGGTTGTCATAAATGAAATTAATGCTTTATACAAATATCTATGGTAAATTTATTAATAACAAAAATAGATATCTTAAGATTATGTGTGGAGTCCATCTGATCTTAAAGTTGACCAGAAATGAAACTGGATTTTGAAGGCTGAAAAATCACGAATACACGTACAATATAAATCAATTCATATATAGATAGCTTTTTTTCGTTCAGGCAACAGACAGTCTATATATACCTCTCACAAATATTTGTCCTGAATAACCGCGATCCTCAACTCAACCGACAGGTTTATAGTTATGGCTGGACCAACGGGCCAGTCATAATTTAGTAACTGAAAACGTAATGGACATAATCTATAAAAATTATGTCACAAAATTATGTCACAATTATGTATAAAAATTATGTCAACAATTAAGTATGTAGTCGCCGAACTGGCGTGACTTTAAAACAGTTGTATACATATATACACAAATACATATACATACATACATACACATATACATCCAAATTTGCGTGCAAAAGTTGCCACCGACGCACAAAATAGATGGACTAAAGTAGCCTAGACCGCGATAGTGAAATACATACCCATTTTCAAGATTGTAGTCCCAAAGGCGAATTTGAAAGCCTAGGCAGGGGTTATCTGGACGAAATCAGTACTTTATATCATTTACATTTACACATATTAATAGTCGCTTACACACGCAATTAAACACAATCGCTTTCACATGTACACACACGAGATCACACACGTCCTCACACACGAGCTCACACGCACGCACATACTTACTTATATACATATTCGAAAACAAAATTGTCTGTTTTCCTTTTCAAGTTTCTCATTTTAAGTGACCAAAACAAATTTTCATTTTAAGCGCCTTATGAGATATAAAGATTTTTTAAGCCGAAACCGAAGTTAGAGTATTCGTGATAGGGCATCAGAATAAACGTCATACGTTATGATAACAATGCGATAGACGCTGTCTGAAACAGTCATGTTTGATAAATGGCGGCGGCTTGTTCGAGGCGAGAGTGGGAATTTATTTATCTCTACAGACACGAATAACATCCTCCAACCAATAATGCATTTACATGTTTGTATGCAAATTTTATATTTATGTAAAAAAGTATAACGTTTGTACACAAACATGTACAAATTTATTTTGTGCATTGGATATCTATATGTATGTCACAAAACCAACATGCGTGTATGAAAAGAATGATGAATGTAGAAGAATGAGTCATTTCTGTAAGATATTTGGCACTAATTGCTTTCTTGCTAACAAACGACAGAAAGTTGCTCTTTGTAGTGATTACCATCACTTAGCATCAGTAGTATTTTGTACAATCCTCCATTTAAGGCATAAGAGCGTTTTACAAGTTGAATATTTTTTAAACTTGCTGGGAATGATTAATTTATTAGATGAGGGCATGTGTTACTGCCTGATGTTTGATATATTCATAGCTGTGCAGACACCGTGCAATTTGTCTATCGTACACTGTAGCAAATAATTATGGCAAAATCATAAGATAAAATAAGAATCTCTGGCCTCGTACGGGGTAGGCAGGAAGCATATACATATGTAGTGTCAAATATTTTTATTTTTACGGACCCATTACATTAATTATTCTTTTCACACAGAATATCCAATTTTAACGTCGCTCTCTTTTTTCAATCATCACCTATATATCTATATCTCTTTTCATTCCTAATGATGACATTGACACAAATAGTGCCAAACCTGACGATTATATTGGCATATTATATATAAAAGTCTAGTGTTACTTGTACGGCGTAGCGAAATTAAAAACGTTCGGTAAATATTTTCTAGGGTTGGTTGCTTTGGGTGAAATTGTATACCGATATGACGGGCGTAGCTTTGAGAATGATGTTTAAATAGGCCACTAATCCCACCAATATTGAAATATCTGCGACAATATTCAGACGAGAAGCGGTGATCCGTTTTTATTAAAACACCGTTTACATGAGAAGCGCCAGAAAAAATATTGTCTGGGGAACGATACTGGTTAACTGTATTCAGAAGTGTCAAGTGCGCGGGAAAAGAGCATACAATATGGCTCGGCTTTGTATCAGCTGTATGGTAGTTTGTGATTTATGACTTTTCGCTGATACATTGAATATAAATAGACGCGTATTTAAATAACAGAAGCGTACATATTATATCTGCTTTAACATCATGCTTGTGTATTTGTTTAATACTTATCCATACTACTTATTTAAATCATTTTGATCAGTGTCAGCTTATCTTAGTCCACTGCTGAGCATGGTTGCCCTGTACGGGTTTTTTTCCGTATTCCCACGCTGGACATGCGGTTAGGAATAGTCCCGCCTACGCTGCTTACCGTGATGGACCAGGACATTTAGTCGTGCTTATACCTATGTGTATCGATTGGCGTTACGCTCTAATGAGGAGGTCGCCAGAGCCTCGATTGTTGTGTAGCAAGGTGCACCACGGGATAGCAATGGAACTAAGCTGGAGGCTATAACCTGCCATGCCTCGTAAATATATTTAAACGTTATTTATTTATTTATATTTAAAAATTGTATCATATTTTAGGCGTATCGTTTTAACAAAAGGAAAATATTTTTTTTTCTTTCTATTGTTACAATATTAAATGTAATTTGGTTTTGTAAAGTAATTAGTTACCAGTGTTTTTATTTTGTAAATTTTGTTTACATTTACAGTTCGTTACCGCTGCTCAATAAAACATGTTTCTCTGTAAATTTGTACTTTTCAATAAATAACACACAAAGTATCTACATAAACAGAAAAATACTAATTATATAAGCGACAGCGAATATATTCGGCCGTGGTTTAGGACGACCACTAAATGTTACTTAGGGTGAATACATAATTTTTCCAGAAAGGCGGGAATGATTCCTTTTATGTTGCTTCGTAACAAGTATTAATGGTCTCGCTCGAGCCACCTTTCTAGAGACTCCGTCATTGCGAGCAATTAGGACACCCTCGTTTCATAAATTGTACAGGATATGATTAATACCTTTATCATTGTGTAGGTACCAACTTAACTGTGCGATCCGAACGAAATTTTTCCTCATAATAATAAATTTTGGTACACTGCCAAATCGAAGTTTGCTTCCGTGTGATTGAAAAATTTACACGATTTGGATATTTCGTTAATTTTATACGATTGTTCCCAAGCGTCAATAGAAACCTGAGACGTTTACTTTTTAATTTTCTTAGGACTTGATGCATAATAGTAAACATATAATTATGTAAAAAAGTCAATAAAACTTTAATAGAAATGGATTTGTCTAACATGAGCCCTGAGCATTCAATCTGCTAGTAAATTCGTGTTTCAGGTTTCGTTTTGCCAATCCCCTTTTTGGAACGCCACCTTAAGCCCAGATGGTGAACGAAAAATAAAACCGGCAGCTTGCATCAAGTTAACTAGCGAACTGCGAGCTTTTCTTTCGGCCATCTTGTTTTAGACGACATGGTAGTTCACTGTATAATTATATACTCACCGTAAAACTAATTAGTTTAACATAATCTTTTTTACTGGTCGCTTTTATTAACTTATAATCTACCGTATTTAGGCGTATTGTTAGAACTGCCTAGAGCAATACCTAAATATTATTAAGACATGCTTGAGATTTAAGTATTTTAACACTTTGTACAGGTTGTCGTGATTATTACAATAATTCGAAAAGTTACGGTAAGCTGTTAACTTTTCAATATTAGTTAATAATAATTGTAACAATCTTATGAAGATGCGACAATAACAAACAAACATATATTATATCTGAACCGTTATTTAGTTAAATACGTAGCAGACTCTTTACGAATTTTCTTACTCTATATAACTGATCTTTGGTTTTATTTTGTATTGGTCCCATAAGTCTGTGTGCAGATGTGCATATATCAGTTACTAGACACATTGCTGTACATCAGCACGGTTTCTACACGATGGCCGAGATATTGTTCTATAGCGCTTCATCATTAGTACCCTACTAATGTATATTACTACTGTAGAGCAGTGGTAGCTAAGTGGTTAAGAATTTAGCCTTTCACTCCGGACGTTCTGAGTTTAAAGCCATGGCACGCACCTGTTTACAAAAGTGCGTTTTAAATTAAAATATCACTTCCTAACGGTGAAGAAAACTTGCACACCTTAGAATTTATAAAAAAATTATAAGGTGTGTTAAGTCTGCCAACCCGCAGTTTGGCCTCGGCTTGGCTCGGCCAGCGTGGCAGACTATGTCCTTAACCCTGTCATTATGAGAGGAGACTGATATTCCAACAGTGGAATGATAAAAGAGACGATACTCTACTATACTACTGTTACTGAATCAAACATACCGGATTATTTCTCGAAGAGTTTTAATGTTGGATTATCATAGATACATAATTTTTTTATGCTTAATTCTCTTCGCACGTAGGTGTGATGTTCACTGTAGATATCTTTTTATGGCATAGTAAATGATTTTTTTGTACATATATCTCCATCAGACAAAAAAAACTGAGCGCAATACAAGTGGGCACTACGGTTTGTAGGGTAGGCCTCAAGCGTGTCTTTCTCGTGATACAGTTAATGAGTGAAGTGTGTGTTCTGCCTTGCTTTACGAATGTGTACAACGTGTGCAACGTTGATTGAATAATTAATTTCCGCTAATAAAACAAATTCTTCCAATTTTCTCGGTTTTCCAATGTTTGAATAAAATAAAAATGTATGACTGTGTCACGTTTCTTGAACACATAAGTCAGGCCTTGGATAATAGTGAACACAAAAGTTTAACCGGTGTGCTTGTGGTGGTGATAGAGATTTTCAGCAATCGGTTCTTTCTCCCTGCCCCTTTACGGAACCGGCGAGATGACAGAAATAATAAATCAATGTTTATTATCATTTTGTCCAGAATAGAAAGAACAAAATATTGAATAGGCACTTAGATGACAATCATTGAACTATATTTTTGACTACAACTATTTATCAGGAAGACGGGTTTATATGTGAGTTTGGTAACACATCCTCTTAAGTTTCCAAAAATTTGCATAATGTCGTACATTTCGTAATACATCCGTTTATTAAAAGAATTATGATAATGTAATTGTAATATAAAAGCCTCCTAAGATTTTAAATATTTTTTTCAGAGAAGTAGGTATATCTAGTTCGGTCAGAAATTACTACCTGAAATAATTCAGTCAATGTTAACAAAACATAAAGTGCTTAAAACATAACTAATTTTTTACAATGACCGAGTGAATGGAACGCGAGAGTTTATGTTCAGTCATTTTGAAATGTACAACGGACAGGGAAGGAGTGATTATTTTAATGGTGGGAAGTCATAAAATGTTGGCGTTGCTTTCGTCATTAACGTGATGGACATGAAATTATTTTTTCAACTAAAATCTGTGAGAAAAATAAGCGACAAAAATATTTCCAGTTTAAACTTATTACAAGAGCTTACAAATATTTCAGAAAAATGTTTCATTATGATTGTATTGGACAGTGTATTTTATTTCAACGCAAAACCAAAAAACACTACATTGATAAATACAGATTTACATTTTTAATTTAAAACACACATAATGTATGTTAACATCTTTACCGGTTGGGAATTATCAGTAAAATTTGCATAACGCTGTATTGAATAAGAGATACGGCTTTGTCGTGAGGATATCCTGAACTGGTGCCGCTGCCGTGTGCCGGTATTTTAAATTTGGAACCAGTTTAGTTGGTAGGTATGGTACCTACATGTTAAATCTTTAAAAAGTAAACATAATTCTGATACAAATGTTTTTATATTTAACCGCAATTGAACATTTAATATTACTGTACTATTATTCTACTAATTTTGCTAGATGTTTTAATTACCTACATAGACTATACAAACAATTTAAATCGTATTCCGTTGTCAATTTTATTTAAATTGGTCGACCAATGCATGTGAATACATCACTCAATCAAGTTTTGATTACTGAGTGTTCTACGGCTATAGTTGTACTGAAAGTAATTTTCGTGTTGTAGTAGCAAAAGGAAAAATTGAGAAGTCGTCGTCCGTAGAGAATACAATAAAAGTCGCATTACAGCCGGGCGACAGCTCGCTTCAGATAAATCCTTGTAAACAAAATTGTTACTGTCATCGATATCGTACTTTACGATTGGAACGTTCTGGAGCCAACACGAAATTCAAATCGAACAAATATGCCGGCGACCTTTTTCAGGCGTCGCTTTATCAATACTACCGGCAGGTAATAATAACCGTGAAGAATATTTAAATCTTTTTAACTTCCTCTCCTCTCGATTGACTCCTTCCGCGTGTTACTGTTATACCTATTTTATTTTCCCTCACGACTCCTTATTATTTTTATACCTTTTCTTTATGAGAGGTTATCGGCTATAAAAAACGAAATGTTTCTTGCTTGATTGAACCCTCGTGAGATGCGTATTTTATTTCCTTATAACTTAGCGACATATTGTGACACTTTCTCCATATTAAATGTCGTTAGGGATTACTTTCGCGCAAAAAATAAATTGTTCAGTATATGAGTGCCGACGTGAGTCTAATAGCAGAGTGTTTAATGAAGTTCTCCTCGATGGCTGCGATATTAAATCGTAAATTCGACCAGGCCCTACTTTATAATGCTTGCGTGATAAGTGCCAACGATAAATTGATGGTTTATTTTATGATAAAGCGTGCAGTGTTGCCAGGCGCAATAAGCGTGGTTTATGGCCGATATAACTCGGCCTCCTGATGGTTAGCAGTATAGTTACATTTTGCATACAATCGATTACATTTTCTTGAATGTTGTTATCACTAACTATTGCAAAGGGTTAGATAGTGACTCATTATAACACATTATAAAATAAATCTTACAAGAACGACCTACAAACATTATTGCCTTGAATTAGAATAGATTACTGTAATCACATTAGTGATCTGTTTAAAGTTGTAACTTTCTGTAAACATCTCTTTGTCGTAGGTCCCAAGGATATTTCTCTTTCAGCTGACAAAAGTTAAGTTAATAAGATAAGTAAGGCCTTTGAACAAGTTTGATGTCCATCCCTCAGGCGACGACTATCAACTGTGCTGACTTTTGAATACGACTACGATACTTACAGTTATTGGAATACTACGGCTGCACGAGGAATTGAGAGCTATTTTCAACTATATAAAATAAATGCATTATGTTGTACATAGCATCGTGTACTTACGACTCCGTCTATTATTTTATGCAAAGTAGGCTACAGCGGAGTAAATGTGTGATAATTTTGGAGACAATGGACCATTGTTGTTTCGCGTCATCTCATATTTTCCAAGAAGTGGCGAGCGGATAATAAGATTAAGATACCAACAAGATAACAGTTTGTTTGTTGTTACTCAAAGGACATTCAAGATGGGAAAATCCTTTTTGGTTATTTTCGTAGTCACGTTAAGTTGTAAGCAAGAGTTTTTCAACAGTATTTGAACCCAAGACCTCCAGAAGCGCAGTTCTAATACCAAACCGCTACAGAGAAATTATAAAAAGTCAAACAGCTACACAGGTACATAGCGATGATATTTCAAAAGATGGGAGAGAAAAAGGTTCGTTTGAATTTACTTTTTACTGAAAAAAAAACCCGTGTGACTTCTTTCATTCGCCTAATAGAGTTGAAGTCACAAACCGCGCTCGCTTTTTTGCTCTTAATTATCAAGACAAGCGCAATTTGCACGGAGAACACTGAGTCGTCTAATTTATTTAGTTCGCAGTCCTATTCAAAATTACTCGCAACTACATCATGTTATTTAATTTTGCGTTGGCCTCAGTTTGCGCTGGCTCACTACGTTACGAAACTTTGGTGATTATTATCATTAAATTTATGAGTCTTAAAGAGAGCCTTTAAGCGCAAATGAGTATTGAATTGATTGTCAATCATATTGATTATAAATGTACCAG
>DWEC01003643.1:0-10436 GCA_018245735.1 Microceris miodesmiata
AAAAAGGGGTCCAAAGTTTTGGCATCACGTATTAATATATAGATACAGTTTCTTTTGCAATTTTTTTTATAGTTTTCTATAAGGCAACCATGTTATCTTTAAGTGTTTAGTGTCGGCTTGTAATTTCACAATGGAACTGAAATAATAACGTAGGTAAACCATGATCTATTAATAAGCAAAAGATGCAAAGAGAGGTCTCCTTCAAAGCCGGCAAAGCATTGGCCATTCCTCGGATATTGCAAATGTCCATAGGCGACGGCGACCACTTACCAGCAGGTGACCCGTCTGGATATTTACTAGGCTAAATTTAAAAAAAAAGCGTACTACTAAGTGTACTACCTCCTCTGCCAACCCCTTCAGGGGTTACAAGCTTGCAGTGCTGTTTTTACTAATTGCTAAGGGTGCTTCTGTGATGCTTAGTACACAACTACCGAAGGAGGAGAAGTGGGAGGGACGAATGTGTTTAAAGACGGCTTTTTTTTGACTGAATTTTATTCATAAAGAAAGTATCTTGAACGTTTATTTTTGAGATGCAATAATAACGCCAGCTTCTCCAAACTCATCATTTATTACAAGCGTGAAAAAAATTGTTAAAAAATCACCGAAGAAGTTTACCATAAACAGCAATCAGTCTACGGAGACCACGAACTTTCAAATATTGTCAGTTCTATTGATAATACTTTTGATGGAGTAATTGGAAAGCCATTAATATCCAGAAGCGATGACGGTGGTCTTTGGAAAAAAGATTTCGATTCAACAGAAGACAAAAGCATTTGTAAAACGACGAGTTAACGCTTCGTCGAGCGACTTTTTGCTCGTCCAATCTTCAGATTGGTCTCATTTTGTTATTAGTGATCAATGGTACAATTAGTTTACTGAAAAGCTGGTCTCCAATGATGATATGACAGTATGCTGGTCAGTTGTACGATTTTTTTGCATCTAGATTACCTTGATATCTTTGAGGTTTAATATTTTTAATTAAGAAAACTTTTTTTTTAATAATATCTTTCTTAATTTTGTTTTTAATATCTTCGACTTTGACTGCTTCGTTGGTCGAGTGGTAGCTATCGCGACTGCCGATCGGCAGGTCCTGGGGTCGGGTACTATTGGATTTTTCCAATTTAGAATTTCTAGTAGTGACTCTGTGTCTGTGTCAATACCCTTACCACCTATTCCATGGGACTTAAACGTAACGGGTGCAACGTGGGAGTGTACTATACTCCTCTGCCTTCTCCTTCGGGGTTATGTTTGCGTAATAACTGGTTCTTCGGGGTTATGTTTGCGTAATAACTGGTTCTTCGGGGTTATGTTTGCGTAATAACATTAAGTGCAAATGAAGCTAACAAAGTCCCATCAATTGAATGTGACCTCATCCAGTGCAAATAAAATTATTATCTTGACATTACTTAAACTTTTTTTAATTTAGCCATTACGGCTTAACCATTTAATAATTAACTTCCCAACTTTTATTTCACCCAGATCTAAATTTATTGTATGTAGGGCGCACTCTCTTTATGTAGACATTGTAGACGACTCACTTTAAACTAGGTTGGATTATTGGCGCAGTGCTATGTGAATCCATATAAGTGTCACGCGTGTCCAGCAAATAATGGATGTACAGGTAGGATTGATGGAGCTTAGACTAGATTTAATATAGCTTGATGACTATGAAGGGCTGATGATAATGATGATGAATATACATATTATATTGAATTTTAAAATGAGTGGATATTATCAATCTATTTGACCCATGAACTTGGTTGCTTATATGAGCAGTAGTCGTTTCACATACATCATAGTGAAATATCTATGTATATATTAATACGTGAAGCAAAAACTTTGTACCCCTTTGTACGAAAATTGCACGGACGGAGGAATATGACATTTGGCACACTCGTAGTTTATATAAAGAAGGAGTGCAGAATGATAAAATGTATGTGTAATATGTATTAGCAATACCTTAAATCGAATTAAATAAACCATTTATTATTTACGTCCCCATTGTCAATGTCAGACATGAGACGAACTATTGTCAATAAGTAGCACAGAGGAAAGATTTATATAAGCGTCGTCTTCGACATTAGAACCTAGTCAACTCGAACTGATTTTGTTATGATTTACGATCGAATTTCGATCGCTACTGGACCACTAGTTGTACTAATTATGTCAAGAAGTCAAAGCTGCAAAATCAGATAATTCAGCGAAACATCCCGTCTATTATTATTCATTAACGATTGAATCATACAAACAAATCATTCAACACTTGAACGTATAGAAGCCTTGCGATGAAACAGTAACGAAGGCAATTTTAATTCAGTCCCATCAGACAACGAGGTTCCTTTATTTTTTCTGCGTAGAGGATTAGGGCGAGGACAGAGCGACGGTCGATGAGCTAGCGCGTGTTAAAAGGACAAAAAGTGTTTACATTAAAGAGCCTCGATAAATCCAGGATGAACAAGTTGTGAAAATCCCGGACTCGAAATGATCCGAACTTCTTTTGTTCGGGATGTAGCAAGTGACGAGCGAGGAAGTTTCCCAAATCGGTCGGTAAATTAAGGAAAACGCTTTAATCGCTACTAATCAATTCTTCCACAATAATGTCCAGAGCTAAATTAATAACTAAATTTAATCGCCAGATTACTGGTTAGTCTAGATATGCGTTGAAAGACAATTTTATGTCGTAATAGACGCTGAACGAAGAAGAATTGTTCCCCCCATGTACAATCTATGATACCAATCCAGTTCAGCTAAGGTATGATGTTATGCTTAATGTTATTTCTCAGTCGTTACCAAACCAGATGTATAACATTTTAAAAGATACAAATTAGACCAGACTGCTAAATTTGAGGAACGAAGCACACAAGCAACCTAATAAAGAGAGAGACTTGGCTAAGAAAGTTTAAAAAATACAAGTAGATTCATGGGCAATGCTACTCACCCTAAAACCTAGTCAATTTTGCCACTACGTGCGTCGGGAACTACAATATAGAAATTCTTTATAGGGAAGTATTCTTCTCATTCTCTCTTCCTGTATATCTGTTCTAATTCAATGTAAGCCCAAATAACAACATTCTCCTCCAACCTTGGAGCGTCGCTGCCGCTCCTCCCCTGCACCACACAGTGGAAGTTTTAATCCGGCGTCGGCGCGCATTGTTCGGCCGACCGGCTGATTACCGCCCGGCGCGACGCCTGCCGCTTCCCGCAGTTACTCAGCTCCTGTAACTTCTGTAGTGAGATGGCTTTCTGTCCTCTTAGTGGTTATTAAATCAATATTTATTGTAGTCTGTTTCGCTATTGTTATAACTATGCCTTCTAGAATGTATCATCGTCGTCATGAATCCTATTATTATTCAGTTATTGATACATTATCCTGACGTTAAAAGACGGTTTAAGTAAACGATCAATCAGCCAAGGGCAAATTGACAGACTTCATGTTACAAGTGAGAATATTATGATTATAATATATTGGGCAGGGTGTGATGGCACTCATTGGGGAATGCCTATGTCCAGCAGTGGACTGGGATAGGCTGATGATGATGATGATTTTGGGATAACTTACGCTTTGCCAGCTAATCCTAAATTAGTTAGAGCTAGTGTTATTTTGATCACACAGCTGATAAAATACATAATTATATCCGTAATAATTAGTACATACTTGAAACATACGTGAAATACATAGTTGAAATTTATGAGACCTTTGAATCCTGAAATACAAGCCACTATTAAAATAAAAATACCTATGTAAAATTATTTCCAAGGAAGGCGATCTCAGTCCCATAGCCCCTTTTGAGATATTGCTGTCCCTTTTTTCTTGGTACTATTTTCTCTGCTACAGAAACTTGAGAAATTAATGGCTTTCGAGCATCTGTGAACACCAGGTTTTTCTAAACAGGACAAGGTGTTAAAAATGTTTCGTATTCAGTATTACATTCAATTTTGTTTAAATGTGTTTTGAATTGCGCTCTTAATTCTTTTACTTGGCAGTAGGTCGACTATTTATTGTGTCTACTGAAATTTATTTTATAAAAAGGCAAAGTAAACAGGAAAGTGCACCGCTTGATATCCATCATCATCATCATCAGTCTACTTCCGTCCACTACTGGACATAGCCCTCTCCAATGGCACGCCACTGAGCTCGATCTTCAGCTCTTCGCATCCAACCACTGCCAGCCACTTCGCGTATATCGTATTTAAATCATTACTATGTATGAATGTTTATGTCAATTACGGTGCCATTGTTGCGTGGAAAAATTTTATGATATTGTCACGCCAGGTCCAGCAGAAAGCACCAA
This sequence comes from Microceris miodesmiata, assembly GCA_018245735.1. Taxonomy (NCBI): domain Eukaryota; kingdom Metazoa; phylum Arthropoda; class Insecta; order Lepidoptera; family Hesperiidae; genus Microceris; species Microceris miodesmiata. Next base: position 4,293 of record DWEC01003643.1, read on the forward strand.
GTGCCATATGTTTCTATCCTTAGTGACTTGTCATGCTTATTCTACATTCATGATTCTCTTTATACAAGTACGCCGTTTTCCAAAATATATTGTCTTTACTCCAGGTCGCTTACAGGGTAGTCGAACACTACGAAATGCCAAATATCTCTATTCTCTACCATTACGTACCTGACGTCATCGTACATTTATCATAATAAATAAATCATTACTTCTACCCTATTACTTAATATTATGTATTCTATTATTACAATGTTGAAGATCATGAAGCTTATAAAGTTTTGTCCTGTGTTTATGTCATTATATATCCTAAGAAACTAACATTCTAACCTAATATTCACTATATCAGATAATGCGATTGTGCTTTATAAATGACGTCCTGAATGTAGGCGAAACACTCCGAATAACTTTCCCCATAATACATCCATAATAAATAGGTACATAGGTACTTACGTATTTATAACGCCTAAAATTTTTTCATGAGCAATATGTTCTCATGGGCTGTATGTTTTCATGAGCAATATATTTCACAAATGTGCATCAAAATAGTATCAAGAATGTGAGTAATTTTTAAGTTAATAGATGTTTAGGTCTTGTGTACAATAACACCCATCTTATTTATACATTTTGTAATGAATGATGTTGTTACAATTATTTTACTATCTATATAGTAAAATATCTAGGAATATAATAGGATCTGGCAAGCCTATGCTTGCCAGATCCCTTGCGGTGTAGGCAGAGATCATCAAATGCCAACTATCTCTATTCTTATAGAGGTGACGGGCTTCTTTTAAATTTAATATTTGATATTACATAATTGTGTAATAAATGGATTATATTGAAAAATCTCAATATACCATATTTCGGGACAGGAGTTGAGAACGAAGTTATGATAATAGGTTGCACTATAGAAATAAGAATTTAGTTAATTTTGCATAAGTACTCTTGAATATATCCATATACTGTCTAACTTAATTTTAAGACGTAGGTATATCGAGTAACTTTAAAAGGAAAAAACACGTGGACGGACATAATACCTTCATTTATATTATAACAATAAAGATGGCTAAATTCTCGTATTATGTTCATCCACTCATGTCTTAAATTATTTAAAATTTAAAAAATTATAATTTTGTTGATTTTTTTTTTTTATTCTACCGTAAGCTAGCGTTTGGCCGCGATTCCGCTTGATGGTGCGTGTAGATGGAGAACTATCTCCTAAGATGGAGAACGGATATCTGGAAAAATCCTATTCGCTATTGCTTTCAAAAGTCTTAGACTATTTGTATAATTAAAATCAAATTGTTAACTTCCAGATGTCTCGTCACGTAGCAGTATCTAGCCGAGATCGCCTCGTCACTATCTCTGACGCCACCGATGTTTTGGAGGTCATAAGAGAAGAACAATGTTCTCCGGTTACATCTTCTACTAAACTTAATCAGTCTGATTCTGAAACATCAGCAACCGACAATCCCAATAACAAAGTTGATACACAAGTACTGACCGAACCGAAACATAGCCACAGAGATAACATAGTGTGTCCATGTAAAAATGATGAAATAGACAAACAGAAACAGAGAGTCGAGGATCTGGAGCGGAAGCTTGAAGAAAAAGAAGAGCAGTTAAGAGATGAATTTCAACTACACCTCGAAAAGGAGGTAAAAATATTGAAGGACAGATTCGACTTTATTTTGCAGTGAGTGCTTTGAGTTCTATTAAACTTTGATGTCAAAAGATAAAAGCAAATACGATGCCAAACGAGTTAGCCTTATAGTTTAAAACGAAGTACATTTAACATTGATTGCGTAAGAGATTGAGAGAAAATAGAAAAATCCATTTGGTTAAAAATCTTCCATTGAACTTTTGTTTTATACCAATTCGATTCCTAAATTATTTAATATATTGGTACAGGAATGAGCAAATCCGCGCATCCTACCTGTTGAGAGAAGCGCACAGAGAAAGGCGAGAGAAGATTTCAGCGTTACAAAGACAATTGGAGTGCAAGAACTTGGCGGGACTTATGTACGTCCTCGCGTCGGAGAAACAAAAGAGCAAACTAGAGATCATGAGGATCACTGAAGGTACTCAAAACATTTTAAAGGTTCATCATTTCAACTAATATAATATACTTAATTAAATCAAATCAATTATTTGAATATTCAGGTGTAAACGATTACAAAATGTATTTATTGTGCGCTATATACGACCTATTATGGTATATAAATATTAATTTTATTGGTGGCCTAATACTAGGAGAATTAATAATTACACGTGTCATCGATCAAAAAGTTAATAAAACAATCGAACATTTACAGCAAGAAAAATTTAATATGAAGAAAAGTCGTTTAAATTATCTTGCTAATGTTCGCAGAATACACAAACTACATAAAGGCACTACAAAACGTGCTGGCCGAAGGACAGGGACTAATCCTTCATCTATCCAGGGGGTATAAAACAGCTGCTAGAGTGAACCATGAATGGCGACAGAAAATGCAGCGAGTTATGGCGCAGGTTTGGAATTTTTTGCTTACAGCTTCTTACTTTAATAGATTGTATAATCGAACGAGATATAAAACTGTCTGGAGCTGATATAAAATAGGGTCAATTAGAAAATGAGGCGTTCGAACAAGATTTACAAATCATCAGCTAACACTTGTCTGCATTCTCCTTAGTTTCAGAACTTCGTGTACCATTTCGCTGGCGGTCCTCCAGAAACAAATCAGTATTTCTTCGATATGCCAGATCTGCTTAAAATTCAAGCTCCTCTTGTAGACAATCCTCAAGAAGACCCTTGTGATTGTGAGGAAGAGGAGAACACGATGGATGAAGGTAGTTTCTCGAAATCACGCTAACAAAACATAGTACCAAAATTGTTTGTTTTCTGATATTTCTTCTTTTTTTACTGCTATACCTTTTCATTTCTGGCCTAAATTAATTTCCTACACTAATGGAAACAGGTTTTGTGGAAACTATTGTATCACGCCGCCTAGTCCAAAGTTTACTTAAAGTGCCCAAAAATTACTAGGTACATGTTAATATAATTAATATACACAATTTCAATAATATAGGTACTGCTTTATTACTTTATTATATTTTTAGTGAACTGTTACAATTAATATTCGAAACCTGACATCCGCAATTTTTATACAGGAATAAAAAAAGCATTTTTATCACTTGCAGTGTTGCCAATATAAATGTACACTATACCAACAGTATAAAAATGCCCAATAAAATTGCCAGGTTCTTGTCATTTGCTCCTAAAAAAATTTACAGAAAAACCAAGACAAGATAAAACTTGGTGGGAAACGCTGGACAGCGACAACCGACCGTTCGTGATGTTCGGCGACATGGCGGACTTCACACCCGCACGACGAAGGGAAGTCCTCAAAAGCGTTAAGGCAGAGAAGACCGCTCCTAGAAAGTGGAAGGAGTATGGTACAAAACGATATAAATGTCACCAATAAAATGTACTCATTGAAATGTTGCTATTAAAATTCTTCAACACATTTCGTGTGACAGTTTTGACATAGCTTTCTTCAAACGGTATTTTTGAGTCGGAGTTCGGAGTCTGGACATGTGCCCGATGCATGGCAATAGGCTCACCACCTATTCCATAGTGGGACGTAAACGTAACCGGTGAAACGTGGACGTGTTCTGCATTCCTCTGGCTACCTCTTCGGGGATTACAGGCGTGAAGTTACGTTTAGCAATCAATAAATCACTGATGTCAATGCTGGAACATAGGTTGTTTCCACCAACCCTTTTATTACTTTTATGAAGACGGGTCCCATCTCACAACTTTGTAGTTCCTTGTGAATTTGTCTTCTGAAGTTCACCATGCTCGCCAAGTATGATCTAATACATTTTGGACACGTTGAAGAACATTGCGAATAACTTTAGTGTAGGTATCTTCTGATATAGCGAGACATATTCAATTTGATATAATGACGCATGTCAGAGATACCATCACTTATTACTGCTTCATCCTTCATCCTACTGGATGATGATGATGAAGCCTATGTCCAGCAGTGAACGGGAGTACCCGTCCACTGTTGGACATAGGCCTCTCCAATGAGCTTGATATTCTGTTCTACGCATAATCACTGCCAGCTACTTTGCGTATATCGTCACTCCACCTAGCTGGAGGGCGTCCTACGCTTCCTTTGGCTTGGCCATTACTGCTTGGATTATCTTTAACAACTAAAGCCAGAAAACTCTGTAATAACACCGTTGAATATTTTAATTTGATGAATCAGATGTATCTACTACAGAAAATACCGAGCGAACGGCTGATTGCGGTATAGCGCAGCCTAAATAGGCACGGCTAAATGCCCTGGCCGCCGACGGGCAGCAGCGACGGCGGTGCGAAAAGCCGTGCCCTGCGATCTCCAACCTGCATGCCCGGCGTGGAGATTAAGGGCATAAACCCCCTTTTGTAAGGTGTGTAGGTTTCCTCACGATGTTTTCCTTCACCGTGAGCAAGTGATATTTAAAACGCACTTTTGTAAAGTGGTGCGCACCACGAATTTGAACTTAGCATCCCCGGAGTGAGGGATTGAATGGTTAACCACTAGGCTATCGCTGCTTTGACGTACCCTTTTCTGCTTACTTTTTTAAAGTGAAAATTTCATTTATTCTGATCTATACTAATAACTATTGCGTCACTCAGACGTATCCTGCCTGTTACTTCTTATACTACTTCTTATTACTACTTCTTCTTACTTATGTTCTTATTACTACTTCTTCTTACTTCTTACTTTCACAAAAGTAGCACCTAGTGCTCTGTTACAAACCAGTTGTACATATCTACGTACATACACACGTACTAGCATAAACATATATACACACATACCCCTACAAGTAACTATATTATATCCCGCGCACGTCGATATGCGAAGCCTGCGGAGGCTTGAAGGGAGATAATCGTAAATTCGTTTTGGCAATATTCTGCCCGTTCTTGGATACTATTATTCAAACATAACTCGCTAGCTGTTTTCCCTTAGGACGTCATCAAATTGTTTACCTACCTATTTGAAGGACACGCAAGAATTCATTTGTTATGATTGACCCTAATATGCATTATAACGTCCGTTTTTGAAATATTACCAACCACTAAACTTAATGTTTGGGCTAATAATAAAATTAAAATTATTATTTCCAAAAAGAGAAAGCGGTTTTGCTGGATATGTTAGTTTGCAATTGTATAATGATTATACGTCTCGCAAAGGTCAAATAAACTTGTACGAAACATCGACCTTGTCGTTATGGGCGAAGGCCCAGTGAGGTGGCCCCATAAAGGTCACACGTTGGAACCGAAAGGCGCTAGCGCACTTTCCTTTGTCCTTCGACGACTCTCTCGCTAAAAAATCGCTCTATTTACCACTATTGAAACCTCCGCTCCTCAACTCAACTCTACATAGAAAGTGGTTATAAAAACGCAATTGAAGTCCAGTGAATTTGTATTCACCATTAATTAACATTTTATTTCTTAACGAATCAAACAATTAATGGTTATTAATGAATTGAAAAAGTATTATCATTGTATAAAATACACGGTAAATTAAAGAGAATGTTAAAATATTGCATGGACCATGTTTTTTTTAATGTGACGGTGTTGTTAATATTATAATTAATGTACTGGAAAAAAATTGACAATGCAAGTGTCCTTAGTGACGCTACGCCTGCAAACTATCACATGAGTATTCAATATTTAATAGTTTAATAATTATCAATTCCTACTTTGTTACAAATATATGAAGACATAGTGTGTTTTATTGCAAAAAAATTGAGCTTATTTAATACAAAATATACCTAATTATTTATTTAATTACCAAAGTACAGCGATTACCAAGCACTTTAAAAGTCAAAACAAAATAAAACAACGGTCCAGCTCGTCCTAATGCATTTAAAAATGTCAAAACAAAATTAAGTCAGTGCAATCCCGTCTTCATACATTAATCTTTCCGACTCGAGCACATTAAACCCAACAAATTTTCAGTGCAATAAAATGAAGCGTCATTTATAGCTCACGATACAGCTGTGTCGGTCGTATCGGGTGCATTGCGATGCGACGCGACTTCACGCGACATAAACCACGCTCGGTAAGTGCGCCCGCGCACACCAACATGCCATATCATTGCAACATTT